>QJNZ01000310.1:0-99797 GCA_004155055.1 Monosporascus sp. CRB-8-3 | reverse complement strand
TCTATTTTTTTCTTTTTTATTTTTTCTTTTTCTTTTTTTTTTTACCTTTTTTATTTTTAAATTTTCTTTTCAAGTATTATATTCTTTTTTAACTTTTTATATTTAATTTTATTTTATTTTTTGTTTTTTTAATGTTTTTATATTTTTTTATTATATAAATATATTATTCTTCTTTTAATTTAATTTTATATTAATCCGATGATATTATGTTTTAATATAAAATTATTAATATATTTATTTATCGTATTATATAACGTACGATATAAGTAAAACAAACGTATAAACGAAATAATTATAAGGATTTATACTTAATAAATCGCTTATAACTTTATAAAAATATCTTATAATTAAATGTAATTTTATATTTAGTTTTATAATAATATAATAAAAAAATATATTAAATTATATAAAATTTATATATTTATAAATAAAGTTATAATAATATATATTAATTTATAAAAAATTATTAAATTTAGTAATAATTTTACGAAACGTTAATATTATTACGTAAAACTTTATAAATAACTTTAAAATATATTCGAATATTTTATTCTATTTTTTTTAAAATTTTAAAAAAACGATTTAAAAAGATATTAAGAAAATAAACCCGATTTTAACGTAAAAATATATATCCGGTAATATTTTACGTAATATAAAGTTTTAAATTTTGTAAAATTATAATACGTAAATAATTACGTAATATATAAATTTGCTAAATTTAAAAAAATTATATTAATATTACGTAATATTATAAATTTTTAAAATATTTTTATTAACATAAATTATATAACTGTTCGTTTTATTTATACGTTTGCTTTATTTATATTATACGTTATATATATATTTATTATGTTATTATTATTAAAACTTATATTTTTTTTAAAAAAATTTATTATATATTTTAATTTATTTATAAACTATAACTATACTATATATCTCATATTTATTTAAATTAATACATTATTTATATTTATATTTTAAATTTTTTTTAAAAAAATATTTAATAATATATTATTTTTATCTTCTTTTTTTCGTTTTTTTATTTATATTAATATCTTTTCAATTACTATTAATATTTTTATTTTCATTTTATTTTATTTCTCTTTACTAACTATAATTTTTTTATATTTTTTAAAAATTAATCAAAATATTTTATTTAAAATATTAATTACAATGTTAGTATATTTAAGCTTTTTTATTAAAATTAAATTAAAAATCCGTAATAATTATGTTAATTATTAATATTATAAATACTTTTTTTAATATCTTTATATACGATAATTATTAATAGTTTTTATAATAATAATAAATTATATTACTTAATTACGAAAAACCTTATTTCGTAATTAAAATATTAGCTTTTTATAAGCATGTAATTTCTTACTTAATATTGGCTAAAAAACTTACTTATATAATATCGATAAATTTCGATACTAATAAACCGTATACCCTTTATTTAATTTAATAGCGAAAATCTTTTAAAATTTAATCTTTTTAAAAAAAAGTTATTTATTTTAATTATTTTCTATTAATTAATTAATTATTTATTTAATTTATTTTGTAACTAACTTTTCTTTATATTTCTTTTTTTTATTTAATTTTAAATTTTATTGTATATATAATAATATTTTATTTCATTATTTTATTTATTTTAATTAAATATATTTAAAATTAATATATAATATATTTTACTACTTTTAATTTATTTTATATTAATTTATTATTAAATTTTTAATTTTAATTATTTTTATTATTAATACCTTTTTAAATTAAAATATCTTTATATATTCTTTATTTTAATACATATTTTAAATTATATTTTTTAATTTTACATAATTCTTAATTTAACTTAGTAAAATTTAATCTTTAAGAAATAAAAAATAAATCATTTTATTATTAATTTAAAAAACTTAATTTTTTATAATTTATAATATTTAATTTTAAAATTTATTAATTTATTAATATAAAATTAAAAATAATAAAAATTAATTTATATCTTATTTTAACTTATTTATTATATTATTTCCTGTATATCTTAATTTTTATCGTTAAAGCTATTAATAATTATCGTATTCGAAAATATTAAATAAAGTATTTACAGTATTAATCATTAAAATAATTCCTTTCTATTTTTAACTTAACTTAAATAATACCGTTTAAATTTAATACTTTTAAATAAAAATATTAAAAATACGTTTCTTATATAGAAATTTATAAATAAATACAATAAATCTTATAAACTTTAAATATAATAATCCAATTAATATTTTATATTAATTTCTCTTTTTAATTTTAATTTTATTTAATAAAATAATATTTAAAAGTATATTTAAACTACTAATTCTTTACGATTACTTATAATAAAATATTTAAATTTTGCATAATTTAAAAAATGTTTAATTCTTAATTATATATTTATTATCATAAAATTATTATAATTATTTAATATTTTAATCTTATTTATAAAATATCTTCTTTTAAATTATTTTTTTATTTTTTTTTAATTTTTACTTAATTTATAAAATCTTAAAATTTTAATACGATTAAAACATATTTAAAACGTTTAATTTTATTTTTTATAAACTTTTTTATTAAATATTTTTTTTTTAAAATAAAAATTTATCTTTAAATTTTTCTTTATTTTATTTTTCCTTTTTTTCTTTTTTTTCCTGTTATAATTTAATTCTAAATCTTTTATTTATTTTCTTTTTTCTTTTATCTTCTTATTTCTTTTAATTATTATTATTTTATTTACTTGATTTTTTTTTAAAAGAAAATATTCTTTATATATTTTTAAATTAATTAATAACTTTATTATTCTTAGCTTTTATTATAATTCTTATTTATTAATTTTTTTTTATATAACTTCTCTTTTTTTTTATTTTTATTTTTATTTTACTTTTTTTTTAATTTTAATACTTATATTTTATTATATATCTTATTAATTTTATAATTCTATTTTATATTTTTAATCATTATTTAAATTTATTATATATTTATAAATATTTACTTTTTAATTCCTTTTAAATTTTTTTTCTATCTTTTTTTTTTTTAAATATTTACTATTATTTTCTTTATATTTTCTTATTTTTTCCTTATATCTTCCTTTTTTCTCCTTTTTTTCTTTTTCCTTTTTCTTTTATTTTCTTTAAATTATCTTTGTTATTTATATTTATTCTTCTCTTATTAATTTATTTTTATTTACGTTTTATATTATTTTATCTTAATTTTTTTCCTTTTTTCTTTTTTTTTTTTACTTTCTTTTTTTATTTTTATTTTTTTATATTTTATTTCCGTTTTTTTATTTTTTCTTTATCTTTAATTTTCGCTCTTTATATTTTTATTTTAATTATTGTTTTGTTTTCTTTTTTTTTTAGTAATATATTCTTTTCTAACTTTTTATATTTAAGTTCCTTTTTTTTTTATTTTCTTTTTTATTTTATTATTTTTTCCCTTTTTATCCAATTTTTTTTTTTTAATTTATTTTATATTTAAACTGTATATTAAATACGTTTCGCCGTATTTTCGCGTAAGATTTATAATATATTTACTTTTCGTAATATACGTATATAGTATATATATAGTATATTATTAATAATTAAATTTTATGTTTTTTATAACTTTTACTTTATAACTTGTTATATTTATACTTTATTATTATATTATATATTTTTCGCTTATTTAAATTATTATTTTATTTATAATTAAATTTTTAAATTTAAAGAAAATTAAAAATTTTTTAAAAATAACTTATATATATCAATCTCCTTTATTTTTATTTTTAACTTTTATAATTATTTTTTTAATTATTTTCGTTATTATAATTTTATTTTTATTTTATTTTTCTTTTTAAATTAAATTTAATTTCTTTATATTTTATAAAAACTTTTTAAACGGTTTTTAATTAAAATATTATTTTAAAAATATTTATAAGTATTTTGTATTCGGTTTATATTTAAAATTATTTTATTTTTTTATTCGAAATTTTTTAAAAAAAACGAATAGTTTTTAAAAACTTATCCCCTTTTTAATAAATTTCTAATTGCTAAAAACATTTTTCTTTTAAAAGATAATATACAGAAAATTAAACTAATATTTAAAAAAAATTAAAAAAACATTAAATATTATAATAGGGCAATTTATTTTTTTTAATTAATTTAAAAGGTAATATTTAAACCTTATAATTATTAAATACGATATATAATAATTATATAGAAATTTAAGCCTAAAAACTATTAAATTTAACTTTATTATATTATAATATTAAATAATTCTTCGTTTATTTTTATACATTTTTTTTATAATATCTTATTTTAAACTTTATTTTTTAATATTATATTATTAATTTTTATCTTTATTTAATCTTTATATTTATTATATAGTTTTATATATTTAATTTTTATTTATTAAAATATTTTTTTACTTTTAATGTTTTTTTATTATTTATACTTTACTGATTTTAAGTTTATATATAATTTCGAATTATATATAATTAATATTTATATTAAAATTTAAATTTATAATCAAATTTTTAAATTTATAATATTAATATTTACGTTATAATAAACCTCGTAAAATAACTAATATATTAAAAATATATTAAATATAATATATATATAAAAAATATAAATATATTTATATTTTAATATAATATTTTATTTAAATATTACTTATTTATTTAAAAAAAAAATATATACTATATTTTTTTTTTCATATTTTAACATTTATATTAACATAAATTTTTTATTTTGTTATTATTTAATATTTTAAGTTTAATTATTACGTAATATACGTAATATTTTAAATGATTTACTTAATCGTAATTAATTTATATTTGATATTTTTATATTTTTATTATATTTTTATTATTTCTTTTTAATTTTTTTATACTATAAAAATTTTACCGATTAATATAAAAAATCGTCGACATTTAAGAAAGATAAAAAAATTATAATAATAATAACGTTTACTTTATTAAATAATATTTAAAAATTATAATTATATATATTTTAAAATTAGCGAATATTTAATTATTTTATCTATTTAAATATTATATGTAATTATATATTACAAATAATAAAAAACTTTAATAAATATTATTAAAATATTTTAAATATAAATAATAAAAATAACTTATTTTTATAATTTCTTTAATATTATTTATAGTTTAAAATATATAAAAGTTTTTTATAATTATTAAATAAATTAATTTAATTGTTTTATATAACTTTTTTACCTTTTCTTTTTATAATTTTTTTTAATACGATTATAATTCTTTATTAACTAGTATTTTTTTATATAACTTAATTTTTTTTTATAAAAAATTAAATATTACTTTTTATTATATTATTTTATTTATTAAAGAATAATTAATAATTATATTACAAATTAATTAAGACTATCTTTTGAAAAAGGTTAAATCTTTAATACTTAATTACCTAATAAATATTTCTTCTTTCTTTTTTCTCGTTTTTATTTCTTTTTATTTATTTTTCGTTTCTTTACTTTTTCTCTCTCTTTTTTTTCTTTCCTTTTTTCTTTTCTTTTTTCTTTTCTTTTTTCTCTTCTTTTTTCTCTTCTTTTTTCTCTCCTCTTTTCTCTCCTTTTTTCTCTCCTTTTTTCTTTCCTTTTTTCTCTTCTTTTTTTCTTTTCATTTAACTTAATATTATATTTATCTTCTTTATTTTCTTTATCTTTTAATTTTTATTTTTATATTGAATTCTCCTTTTTTTTACTATTTATTTTTTTAGTTATTTATTTATTTTTTTACATTTTTATTCGTTTTTTTATTTTTTTCCTCCTTTACTTTTTTATTTGTTTTTAATTTTCTTTTTAATATTTTAAAAGTTTTTTAATCTTTTTTATAGTTTTTTATTTTTTATATTATTTTCTTTAAATCCTTTTCTTTATATATCATCTTTTATTTTATATTTTACTTTTTCTTTTAGTTTATTTTTTTTTAAGACCTTTAATTTCTTAAAACGAATATTTTATTTAAATCTATCTTATTATATCCTTTAAAAACACTATTTTTATTTACTTTATTATATCTTTTATTTTTATCTTTATTTTTTTTAACTTAATAATAATATAATATAATAAATATTATTAATATAAATGAACTTAATATTATTATTTTACTTTATATTATTTTTTATATTATTTTATTTAAATATTAATATAATTATATAATTCTTTAATAAAAACCTTTTTTTAATAAATATATAAATAATATTATATATAATAAGTTATATATTATAAGCTTATAAATAAATTAATTTTGTATTTTTATAAATAAAAATCTTTTATTACGTTAAATTATTAACACAGAAAATTTAATTCTTTTAATTTATAAAAGTTTAAGGTTATATTTCTTTTTTAATATTCTTAACTTTATATTTTATTTATAAATTTATTATCTAATTACATTTAAAATTAATATATTATATTTTTTTCTTAAAATTAAAATTTATTATTAAAAGTTTTAATATTTTTTTTTATATTTACTATCATATATAACTTATATTTATAATTATCCTTTAAATATTAAAATCTATTTTTCATAATATAATATATTAATTTATAATAATTACTATTAAATTATTTATTATTATATCTTATTATAAATCGTTAATTTTTTTAATTATTATTAAATTGATTTAAATATATATAATAATATTACAAGTTATTTTTTTATAGTTAATTAAATTTCTTTTTGTATTTTAATTTTATCTTTATATTTCTTTTTTTTTTCTCGTTTGCTTTTTCTTCTTTTTTTTCTTTTTTTTTAACAGTTAACCTTTTGTTTTATTAACTTTATTTTTCTTTATTTTTCTTTTATTTCCTTTAATATTCGTTTCTTTATATATCTTTTTATTATAATTTTAATTAGTTTTATATATTTCCTTCCTTTTTTTATTTTATATATTATTTCTTATTTTTTCTCGTTTCTTTTTTCTTTAAGCTTTTTAAAAAACAATTTTTACTTTTATTTTTTTTTTCTTTTATAACCCTTATAATGTTTATCTTCGTTTTATCTTTAATTTTTTATTTCTTTATATTTTATTTTTCTTTTTTCTTTTTTTTTTCTTTTTTTTCTTTATGCCTTTTTTTCTCTTTTATATATATATATATATATATATTTCTTTTTTTCTTTTCTATTTTCTATGTTTTCAGTCGTTTTTAATATTTTCTCATTTCGTTTTCATTGTTTTTAATCTTTTTTTTTTCTTATTTAATTAATTTTTTTTTACACATTCAAGTTTTTTTTTAAATATAATTTTAATATTATTATTTTTGATTTCTTTTAATTTTTCTATTTTCTTTAAAAATCTTAACCTTTCTTTTTTAATCTTTTTAATTTTTTTCTTTATATATAATTTATTTTACTTTTATATTTTTTTTTCTTTATATTAATCTTCTTTTTAATAATATATTTAGTTTTTTATAGTCTTATAACCAATTTAATTTATGTTTATTTATTTAATAATAGTTTAATTATTAATATTAATAAATATTTTACTTATTACTTTTTATATATATTTAATATATAATAAAGTAATATATAAATTACAGAAAGTAATAATAGTTTCAAAAATTAATATTTTAAAAAATTAAATTATTATTATTATTATTATTATATTATTTTAAATTTTAATAGCTTTTTAAATTATTTTTAGCTATTATTTTCTTAATATTATTACATTTTACATAGCGATTTATATTATAATATATTTTTCATATTTAATTAAAGTTTTGTAATATTATAAATATATTTCCTTTTCTTTTTACTTTTTTGCTTTTTTTTCTTTTCGTTTTATTTTTTTCTTTTAATATTGTTTTTTTTTCATTAACTCCTTCTTTTTTTTTCTATTAATTAAAGCCTTTTGTTTCGATTATCTCTTTTATTTTTTATCTCTTTCTTTTTACCTTTTTATTTATACTTCTTTTTAATTTTCTATTAAATTCGAAACTTTAAATTTTTACTTCCCTTTTTTTTTTTTCTTCTCGTTATTTATAACATTTTATTCTGTTTGTTTTAATTTATATTTTTATTTTATTTTTTAATTTTCGGTTTTATTCCCTTTTTCGTTTTTTTTTCAAATTTTTATTCTGGTTTAATTAATTATATTTTATAAAAAAGGTATATATTTTAATAATTATATTAATTATTAAATAATACGAAACACTTTTATAAAATGTACGATAATATTATATTTTATTAATGAATTTAAAATAATATTAAGAAATTTAAAAGTTAAATTTATCTTTAATATATTAAAATTTATAAATGTATATTATTTTTCTTTTATTTTATTAATTATTTATTTTAAAATTTAGTACTAAATATATTTCTTTTTTTTTTTTACATTTTATAAGAAAATATAGTTATATATTTATTATAGTAATATAATTAATATTTTTAATAAATTTTTATAAATTAATATAGTTTTTAAAATATTTTTATAATTTTATATATATATTTATCTTTAAATAATATAATTTTAAATTTTAAATGTTATTATAATTAATAATAAAATATATATGTAGTTATTATTATTTATATATTTAGGGATATATAATATATATTATATATTAATATAAATATTAAAATGATATTTTATTTAATTTTATATATTTTTAAATTTTTAATAGTTGTATAATTATTTTTTTCTATATATATATTTTATATATTGTATATAAAACAGTTTTATTAATATATTTTAATATTTTTTAAATTTTACATCCTATATATTTTTATATTTAATATATAATAAAAATATATATTTAAATTTTATTTAATATATTTCTTAATTTTTAATATTTAATATAGTTATATAAAGGTATTATTAAAAAATTTTTTTTTATTATTATTATATTATTTAAATCTTTATATCTTTTTTTTTTTTTTTTTTTTACATTTTATTAGAAAATATAGTTATATATTTATTTTAGTAATATAATTAATATTTTAAATAAATTTTTATAAATTAATATACTTTTTAAAATATATTTATTTTTAAATAATATAATTTTAAATTTTAAGTATTATAATAATTAATAATAAAATATATATATAATTATTATTATTTACATATTTAGGGATATATAATATATAAGATATATTAATATAAAAATTAAAATATTATTTTACTTAATTTTATATATTTTTAAATTTTTAATAGTCGTATAACTATTTCTTTTTATATATATATATTTTTTATATTTTATATAAAAAAGCTTTATTAACATATTTTAATACTTTTTAAATTATAAATCCTGTATATTCCTGTATTTAATACATAATAAAAATATATATTTGAATTTTATTTAATATATTCCTTAATTTCTTATAGTTAATATAGTTATATAAAGGTATTATTAAATTTTCTTTTCTTTATTTTATTATTATTATATTATATAAATCTTTATATCTTTAATTTTTTCCATTTTTTTTTATCTTTTTCTTTATTTTCTTTAAATATTTTTTTTTTATTTTTACTTTTAGTTTTACTTTTTTTTTTTCCTTTTATTATTTTTGTCTTATTTTTCTTAATACTTTTTATTTTTTTTATTCCTTACTTTTTATTTTTATTTTTCTTATTATTTTTACTAAATCTTTTATTATAACTTTTATATTTTATTATTTTTTAATAAGTTTTCTTAATTTTTTTTATAGTTTACTTTTATTTTTATTTTTAAAACTTGTTTTTTTACTTTTTCTTTTTTCTTAATTTCTCTTTTATTTTTTTAATCTTTTTTTTTTTACTTTATCTTTTAAAAAATATATCTTCCTTTAAATTTTTTATTTATCCTCCTTTTTTAATTTTTTAACTTTTTATATTTTTATTTTTATTTATTTTATAATATATTTTATTTCGATTTTTTAGTTTAACTTTTTATTTATTTTCTTTTATATTTATTTTTTTTAATTCTTTTATTTTTAATACTATAGTTTTCAATTATTATTAATCTTTTAAATAAAATATTTTATTTCTTTTTTTCTAATTTAAATCTTTTTATTTATATAATTTTTATTTATTTTTTAAATTTCTTATTTCCCCTTTATATCTTTTTTTTATATTATATTTCTTGCTTATTTTAATAAATAATATATTTAAATTACTTAAAAGTACAGTTATATATAAACTGTTAATTTTGTTTATCATTCCGTATTTTTACATTTTTTATTTTTTGTTAACTTATTTATAAAGTTTAATATTATAATTTATTTTATTTAAAATCAAATTTATAATTATATTTTTAACAGATTTTTTTTTTTTTTTTAAATATTTTACTTTTTCTTTTTTTTCGTATTTAATATTTTTCTGAATTTTTATTTATATTAATTTATATATATAATAAGATGTTTATATATAAAAATAATATTAATATTAAAAATAATATGTATTATAAAGTTTAATATAAAAAAATTTAAATTGAAAAATCTTAAAAATTAAATTAAATATTTATTAAATAAATAAATAGTTCAATTATTAAATTATAAAAGTATGAAAACATATTTTTAAATTGATATTATATTCCTTAATAAATTTTTATAGAAAAATTAAGTTGTAAATAATAGACTAATAAATACTAAATAAGATTATATAATATTTTAATTTAATTTATTTTAGTAAAAATTAAATATAAATATTTATATTTAAAATATTATATTTAATAATAATAAAAATAATAAAATCTTTAATAAAAAATAAAATTAAATTAAACTTTAATTACTTATTTTTTATTAATAAAATAAAAATAATGATATATTTTATTTAATTATAATTAACATAATTGTAAATATTATAAAAAATATAAGAAAATATAAATTAAAAACCATATTTATATTTAATATTCTTTTTTCTATATATATATATTATTATAATCAGATTTTAGCTAAATTAATATATATAAATATATAATTATTAAGATATATTTAATTTTTTAAATTTAAATTTAAAGAATAATAATATGTATTAAAATATTTATATATATTTTAATTAACTATATAATTAGTATATACTAAATCTAAACAAAATATTTAAAGTTTTTTTATTTTATCGTATAATATAATAAAATAAAATATATATAATTAAGTTTTTAAAGTATATTAAAATTTAAATATATAGTTATAAAAATCTTTTTCCTATTATAATTTATAATAATAATAATACTAGTAAAATAAAATAAAATAAATCTTAAATTATAGTATTTTATAAAATTAATTAACTAAATGATATATATTAATTTTAGATATATTTATAGTAGAAAGTATAACTTATTATATATATATATATATATTATTATTTTACTTCATTAATTATATTGAAAATATTTTTGAAAAAATTTGTAATTTCTTTATTTTATAATAAATGAAAAATATTTTACTTAATACTTAGATTTAATTATATAAATAATAATATTATTAGACTTATCGAAAATTAATGTAAAAATTATTAATAATATTTTTAAAATTTTATTATATAAAATAATAAATATTAATTATATTTTTAAATTTTAACATAAAATTTAATTTTATAAAAGATTCTAATTTTTATTATTTTATTAAATAATAAATAAATATTTATATATTAATTAATATAATTAATATATTAAATTTAATTAAATTTTATTTTAAAAATAACGTTAGATACATTTATTATATTATAAATTTAAATATATAAAATTTTAAGTAAATTTATTTATCTAATTTTAGAAAATAATAATAATATATAAAGCTTATTAAATTATATTTAATAACTTTATATTTAATTTTAAATATAAATTATATAATATAAAATTTTAAAATTAAAATCTTTTACAAGAGAAAATTATAATTAATAAATCTTTTTATTATTAAAATTTAGAAATTTTATATTTATAATATATAAATTTGTAAAATAATAGTTTAATAATTTTATTTATATATATTATATTAAATAGTAAATAAAAATTAAATGTAAAATTTTTATATATTAACTTTTTATTATTATTATTATTATATGTTTATATTATAAAATATATCTTTATTTTTTTATAAATCGTTTTTATAACTATTATTCTTTTTAATTTTCATTTTATTTTAAATTTTCTTTTTTCTTTTTTGTTTATTATTGTTTAATTTTTTAATAATTTCTTTTTAATTTTTCTAATTATAATAATGTTATAGAGGTCTTTGTTTTAGATTTAAATTATATTTATATAAACTTATATATACTATATTTTTATAATTAAAATAATTCTTTTTAATTTTTTTAAAAATATTTATTTATTTTTTTTAAATATTTTATTATTATTTATAATATACTTTTTTAATATATATATATATGTTATTAGTATTTAATATTTTCATAATTTCTTTTATTTAATTATTATTTTTATTTGATTTAATATTTATATATAGTTATTATTTTTATTTTAGCTTTTATTTTTTTATATATTTTATTTATTTAAAATATATTAAAATTTTATGTATTAATATCTTTTATAATATTATTTTATAATGTAAGATATAAGCGAACGAGCGATAAAAACAAGCGAACTATTTAGACCTATATATTAAAATTAGTTTTTTAAAAATTTATAACTTTATTAAACCTTAATAAAAATTAATAAAGCCTTATATACGCCTTTATAACAATGAGAGTAATATAGATTTAAATTGATAAAAATTATATGTTTATAATGCAGTAACTATATATAATAATTTATTTTTCTTTTTAAAATCGGGTTTACTTTTTTATCTCTTTATACAGCAAATTTTTTTCTTTTTTTTTAAATATATTAGCTTATTATTTATATATTATTATTAAAGTATATAAAAATTTATATTATTTAATAAAGGTTTCGAAAAGTTCTATAATTTTAAAATATCGCATTTTTAAAAAAAAAAATATTGTATAAAATAATTTATATTTTATCGAAAATATAATAGATTTTTTCTATATTTTATATATAAGTATTAAAGTATAGTTATAAATATCTTAACGAAGTTATAGCGAAATAAAAGATAAATTGGCGAATATATAATTATTTAAATTAAAAATAAGGCGGATTCGGTTCGTTTGTTTATATAGTTCGTTCGTTTATATAGTTCGTTCGTTTGTGTTTTACGTTATTCTATTTTAATATTAATATAAGAAATAAATTTAAATTAATAAAATATTTTTGTAGTAGTTATTTTAATTTTATTTTAAAATCTTTATAAAAATATATTTTTTTTTATTTTATTATTATTTTTAATAATTTATATTTTAAATTTTAATAAAAAAAAGATTTATAAACCTATATAAAATTTTTAATTATTGGTTAAAATATATTTCTTAAATATTTTATCAGAAATAATATTTAATTAAATTAAAAACTTGATATTTATTATAATAAAAAGTTATAAAAATTTAAGAATATTATTAATTTTATTAAATATTTAAATATTAAAAGATTAAAAAAAATGAATTAATAATTTTTTAATTAATAATATAATGTAGTATTTAATTAAATATAGAGTATATTTATATTTATTATTATTACATTAACCTTTTTATATTTATTTTTATTTTAAAAAACCTTTTTTATATCTTTTAATCTTATTTTTTTTGCCCCTTTCTTTTTATTTTATGTTTATATTTATAATTTTCTTTTCTGTTATAATTTTTTATTTAAATTTTTTATTATTTTTTTACATCCTTTTCTTCTAATTTTCTTTATTTTTATTTCTTTTATTATTTAAATCATTTTGAAATTTTTTAATCTTTTAATCTTTTATTTATTTTATTATTATTTTATTAAATAATTAAAATAATTAAAAATATGATATTATTAATATATATAATATGTTATTATTATAATTACGTAATATATATTAATATTAAATTAAAATTTTAATATATAATTTAATAAAATATTAAATATTTTTTTAATTTTTTAGAAATAACTTTTAAATTTATATTTTATTTTATTTATATAATAATATATTGATTTTATCCATATAATAAAATATATAATATGTACTCTATATTAACTTTTTTTAAATATAATATTATAATAACTTATTAATATTTACCGTTTAATATTTTTTTATATATATATATTTTTTTAATTTAAATAACTTTTAATTTTTAAAAATTTTTATTAAAACTTTTTTTTTAAAAAAATAATAATCCTTAATATATTTATTATTTTTTTTATATTTTATAATCTACTATTATAATAATATTTTTCTATAATATAAAATTAATATTATTATAAATATTATTTATAAAAACTATAAATTTTATATCGTTTATTATTTAAAAATTTTATTATCTTATTATATAATATAATTATAATTCTTAATATTAACTAATAATTTTTAATATATTAAATTCTTAAATTACATTTTCAATATAATACTTATTAAATTTTTAAAATAATATATATTTATTATTTTAAATAAAAACATTTAATTAATTAAAATATATTTAAAATAAAAAAAGAATTTGATTTATTTTCTTGATATTATTAATATTTAATAAAAGGATAATAAATAATAATAAATTTTAATAAAGCTTAATTTTTTAAAAAGAATTTTTAAAAATATATAAAAAGCTATATTACTAAGCTTAAGTACTTAGCGTTAATATTTTATATCTGTTATAATTACTTTATTATATTTTATTCGTATTTTATATTATTTTTAAGATATATACTGCTTTATAATCCCTTAATATTTCTTATTTAACGTTATAATTTTAATATTTTCTTACGTAACTATATAACAAGTTAAATAAAATTAATTATTAAAGATATTAGTTATATCTTTTATTTTTGTACTATTTTATCGAAATAAAATCCCAGCTAAAACATAATTTTGTTAATAAATCCTTAACCCTTAGAAGTATATCGAACTTTAATATTAATATCGGCAACAAACCGGTTAAAAGCTTTTTTTATTATAGCACCTTAGCCGCTAATTACTTAACGCTCCGGATACTAAGTACGGGGAAAGGTATATACCTTTTTAACGCCGTTAATAATAAATGTACGGACGGCGGTAACAAAACGGGTACGGGTTTATTAAAAATCGGTTTTAATAACGTTTTAAAAAAAACGGAAGGTATCGGCTGCCTTTTAGTAATTATACGGCTAAGTACGTCGGTTTAGGCCCGGATGCTAAGAAAAAGCTTTGCTATAATAAAACAGCCGTATTTTATAATATTAACGTTTGGCGTTATTAAGTTAAACGTTATAAATGTCGGGAAATCCTAAATAATCTTAAGGATTATATAAATAAGTTTACTGTTATAACTGTTAATTCTTTAACTTATATAACGAATATTATTATTATTATTAATAATAAAAAAAGAATAATTTACTAAAGTTATATTAAGAAAGTAATAGTAAAAAAATAAAGGATAAAATCTTAATAAAAGAATAAATATTATAAAGAATAAAAAAATATTTTTAGAAAAAGGGATAATAACGAGAATAGGAACAAAAAAAGTAGGACGATTTTTTTTATAAATAAAAATTTTTTTTATTTATTTATTAAGGAATAAAAATAGCAGTAGGTTTCTCGGTTTAAAAAAATAATTCCCTTATTTTAACGTTAATTTTTACTATGATTTTTCTCGTTATATACCTTTTCGTTACATATTTCCTTATTTTGCCGAGCTGATTAAGTATAAAGATTATAATAGGTTTCTCGGCTTAAAAAAGTAATTCTTTTATCCCAATATTAATTTTCGCTATAACCTTTTTCGTTATATATCTTCTTATTACATATTTTTTTATTTTATTAAATTAATTAAGTATAAATATTATAGGAATCGATTAACCGTAAAGATTACAATAGGTTTCTAGGTTTAGAAAAATAGTTCCCCTTTTTTAATATTTTTTTACGTTATATATTATTTCGTTATATGTTTTTTTGCTATATATTTCTTTACGCTTTTAAATCGATTAAGCGTAAATATTATAAAAATCGATTAAACGTAAAGATTGTAGTAATTAATTAAGCGTAAAAATTACAGTGACCGATTAAATTTAAAAATTACAGTAATTAATTAAGTGTAAAAATTGCAGGAATCGATTAGCCGTAAAGACTATAGTAGGTTTCTCGGTTTAGAAAAGTAATTCCCTTATTTTAACGTTTATTTTTATTATAACTTTTTTTATTATATATTTTCTTATTATATATTTCCTTATCCTGTTAAATCGATTAGGTGTAAAGATTGTAGTAGGTTTCTCGGCCTAAAAAAGTAATTCTTTTTTTCTAACGTTTTTTTTCGTTATATATTATTTTGTTATATGTTTTTTCGTTATATATTTCCTTGTTTTGTTTAGTTAATTAAGTATAAAAACTGCAGTAATCGATTAAGTATAGAAATTATAGTAATTAATTAGATATAAAGATTGTAATAATCGATTAGGTATAAAGATTGCAGGTATCGATTAAATATAAAGATTGCAGTAGGTTTTTCGGTTTAAAAAAGTAACTCCTTTATTTTAATATTTTTTTACGTTATATGTTATCCCGTTATATGTTTTTTTACTATATATCTTCTTGTTTTGTTAAATCGATTAAGTATAAAAACTATAATAGGTTTTTCGGTTTAAAAAAGTAACTTTCTTATCTTAACGTTTATTCTTGTTATATGTTATTTCGTTATATGTTTTTTCGCTATATATCTTTTCGTTTTACTAAGTCGATTAAGCGTAAAGATTACAGTAATCGATTAAATATAGAAATTATAATAATCGATTAAGCGTAAAGATTGTAATAATTAATTAAATGTAAAAATTATAGTAATCGATTAGGTATAAAAATTGCAGGAATCGATTAGCCGTAAAGATTGTAATAAGTTTCTCGGTTTAGAAAAGTAATTTCCTTATTTTAACGTTTATTTTTATTATATATTATTTCGTTATATATTTTTTCGCTATATATCTTTTCGCCTTGTTAAATCGATTAAACGTAAAGATTATAGTAGGTTTTTCGGTTTAAAAAAGTAACTTTTTTTTTAATATTTTTTTTCGTTATAATTTTTTTCGTTACGTGTTTTTTCGTTACTTACCTTTTTGCTATATTATATTTTGTTATATTTTTCCTTATTTTGCTAAGTTAATTAGTGATTAAGATAATAGTAAATGTTTTAATTTTAAAAAATGTTACGTATTAATAAAAGTAAACCTGCTTATAGTAAACGTAAGCCTGTTTATAATTATACGATAATTTGATTGGATATATCCGTTAAAATAGGCCCGTTTCGAGGTATTCGATAATTTAATTAGGTATATCGGTAGGAACGGGCCGATTAAGCTTAAAATAGTAATTTTGATAGTAACCCGTAAATTTAATTGGGTATATCCGTTAGGGCGGGCCCGTTTTGGGGTATGTAATAATTTAATTAGGTGTATTAACGAAAGCGAACCGATTAGGCTTAAAAGGGGATTTTTTATAGCGGTGCGTAAATTTAATTGGGTGTATTGGCGGGAGCGGGCTTATGTCGAAGTATGTGACGATTTAATTGGATATATTAACGGAAACGGGCCGATTAGGCCTAAAATAATAATTTTAATAACGACCCGTAAATTTAATTAGGTATATCCGTTAGGGCGGGCCCGTTTCGAAATATGCGACGATTTGATTAGGTGTATTAACGGGAACGGGTTGATTAGGCTTAAAAAGGTATTTTTTATAGTGCCGTGTAAATTTGAGTAGGTGTACCGCTATTAGTAAAGCCGCGAACATTTAAAAAGGTAATTTTTATAGCGCCAGACGTTGCCGCGGGGCCTAACCTTAGATGCGATTTCGGTTAGTGATTAAATATTTTTTAAAAATCCCCGTTTTAAAGATATATTAATAAGTTTTGAAATAATTTTCTAAAATATTAAGTACTTTATAGGTATATTAATAAAATAACCGGGTTTAATAATAAAAATACGGTATTACTTTAGGAATTTTCCAATAAATCGGATATTTAATATATATTTGCGTTTTATAATATTTTTACGTCGACCTTTATAATATTTATATTATTATATATAAATTACCCGTTACTTAATTTTATTTTTGTTTACGTAAGACTTAATTTTAAAAAACGCGGCGAATTCCTATTATATATATAATAGGATTATATTAAGGAAAGTCGTAATAAAATTATAATATTTATATACCGGCTTTTTAAATCGGGTTTTAACCTGTTTTAAGTTAATTATTATATATTATTTAACTAAGCCCGGATTAAAACGATTTAAAAATAAGTTTTTAAACGAGTAACGTAAAGTAAGTAATAATAAAAAAACAAGCTTATTTAATTATATAACGGGCGTAATTCTTTTAAGACGATATTTCGATTTTAACGTATTAATAAGGCGGAGTTATTAAATATAAAATACGTTAAAGTTATAATTAATTAAAATAATTTTATTATAGTAAAAAGTAAAAAAAAAAAAATTATAATTATAACGGTTAATAATAACGGTAACGGTAATAATAATAAATAAAAGATAAAATTTATTATTTTTATAAGTTTATATAATAAGCGAATTAAAAATAAATGGTTAGGATAATTTTATAAGGTAATTTAGCATATAATAAAGATATATTCGTTATTAATTTATATTTTAATATATTAATATTAAAGCTTTAATAATAATAAAATAAAAATAAACGAAAAGTAATAGTAAAAAAATATTACGAAAATTTTAATAGTTTTATTATAATCGGTAAGGTTTTATATATAATAATAATGTCAGCAGTTACAATGATCAAATACAGGAATCTGGCAAAATGCGCATAGTTATTCTAGGAAAGACTGAAGAAATCTAGGGGCAATCGCCCTTATATATACGTTTAACTGTACAAAGGATGGTTCCTGGATAAAGGCTGTTTTAAGTAACATCTGCAGCCTAAACGCACCAGCCGTAAGCACCTGAAAGTACCAATTGCCGATACGCCCTTTTGCGTTAGGTAACTTTGTTTACGTAATCTCTTAAAATTAAATTTAAAACTTTAGGAAAATCCATTAAAAAGTTATCAAAATCTTCAGTTTGTATAGGATTTAAACTTTTGTTTCTGTTATTTTCGTCTGAAATAAGGCTGCGTAATTAACCGTTATACCAAAAAGCCGGCCTTTTCGCTTTACCGTTTTTTCGCAGCCGTCCCGGAATACGGGGCCTATTTTTCCCGAAACGCTTCGGATTAAGCTGGGCGTTAATATAGGAAAACGCTTTATATGTACCAGCCTGCTGTATTAAAGGTTTTATAGCTTTAAAAATCGGTTCCATTTTTTAACGGTAATACTAATAAGTAATTAAAATTACTGCTTTTTAGGTTTTTCTTTACAAAAAGCCATTAAATAAAGGTTTTTTTCCGGTTAATTAAGGGATATTAACTAGCTGTAAGTTATGTATGGGATATTAGCGCCTTTAAGTAAAAATTAACGCAAAGGGTTGTAAGTACGTATAAATAAATGATTTTATAAAAAGTTAAAGCCTTAAAACTGATAGGTAAACGGATACTTTCGGGTAGTCGTAAAAAGAATGCCGCGGTTATCGTTTTTAATAACGAGAAATAAGTTTTAACAAGGGAACGCTTTTCTTCCCGTATAAAAGGAATCCAGCAGGACCATTTTTTTACTAGTTGCTTTAACTAAATCTTAAGTATTTTTTAACTTTTCTTATATTTTCTTAAGTTTTAAATTAATTATAAACTGTTCGAAGTTTGCCTTATTAAATGACTTTATAAGTCCGTCGGCAGGATTGTTTTTACTTTTTACATATTAAAAGCTGATATTTCCTTTTTGGACTTTTTAACGTACGTAATAATATTTAATTCGAATATAACGCTTTCTTCGTATTATTTATATTTTCTTTACTTATTTAAACGTACCTATATTATCCTCTAGGATAAGAATAAAACTTTTAAATATAAGCCTTAGTTTTATTAAGAAATTTCTAATCTTAATTACCTTTATAACTGCTATTTCTGCTTTTACGTATTTTGCTTCTGTAGTACATTTAATAATAATACTTTGTAATTTTAAAATCTATGAAATAAGCGTTTTAGTTATAAAAAACATATAGCCTGTTATAAACTTTGCTAACTCGCAGTTATCTGTAAAGCTTGTATTTACTATTCCGAACAACCTTAAGTTGTTATACTTATAATATAGATAATTTTTTCGTAACTTCCGGTACCGAAAAGACATATTTAATATACCGTTTAGGTATTTCGGCAATCTTTTAATATATTCCTGGTATTTAAGTAACGGGTTGCTTATAAACTTTGCTTAAGTTAACGTTATAAACGCTATATTTAGTTTGCTAATATAACTTAAAAAGTTAAATTTCTTTATTAAGTTCGCATATTTAAACGTTTTTTTTTTGCTAGTTACGCCGTTATATTTTACAGCGTACTTTAAATAATCCTTAACGAATAATATAAGCTCCTTTCTTATCTCGTTTAAGCCGATTAATTTCAGTAACTTTTTAATATATTGCTATTAATTTAGCCTAATATTTCCTATTAATAAGGAACGGATAATTCGTATACCTAAGTACCAATCCGCGTTACTTAAGTTCTTAACTAAAACGTCTTTAATAATCTTTTTGGCAATATCCTTAAGACGTTATTTATTAAGGCCGAAAAGTAAAAAGTTATTTACGTATAAAGCAATAACGTTTCCTGTTTTAAGGTTATAATATATCGCGTTGTCCGAAGTTAACGGACGGAAACCTTATTTCGCAAATATCTTTTTTACTCTCTCCTACCAAGCAATTCCGGTCTGCTTTAAACCGTACAGTAGGTTCATCAACTTAATAACCCTTTTAGGGAAAAAACTATATATCTCCTTATCCTTTAAATACGTATTAAAATACTTCTTTAACATCGGAAACTATTTTATGTAAATATTTTTCTTTAACTTACCGTTTAAATACGCAGTAATAAAGTTTATCTGGAATATATACCACCCTAAAAAGGCGGCTAACGCCATTAAGATTTTCCAGTATACTACCTTTACGGTACTTACTACTATCTCGTTATAATTAATTCCCTTTCGTTATATAAATTCTTTTACGCAAATACGTACCTTATACTTCTTCAACTCCCTTATAAACGTATATTTTTTTCTTAATACTTATTTAATATCAATAAGATATCTTCGAACAACTTTGCTAAAAAACGTAAATTTAAAAGTTCCACGTAAAAAGTTTTCTTTAATCTTTATAAAAATAACCTTAAGCTATATCTCTCGTTCTAGGCTTTTTATAACTTCCTTTAAGGTCAGGCCGTTATTTATGGCAGTAAATAACTTATAGGTGTTAATATTTAACATGTTAATTACCTATTCGTATTTATAAGCGTTCCGGATAACCTAATCAGCGTTTTTAAAGTTACCAAAACGGTCTTTATCATCATTCGACGTTAATGGGTTAAAATGGAAAATATGTAAATTACCTTTACCTTTGCCCTTTTAAATTAAAACTAGCTTTAGCTTTTAAATCAACTCTAAGGCTTTATCTGGGGCCTTTAAGGTATATAGTTTAAAGACAGTTTTTTTCGGGCGTCCCTTTTTGCGCTTAACCTGCTTAGTTTTTTGGTCCGTATCGTTTTTTAAAACGACATTATTATCCTTATTCTTTACTTTTACGCCCTGCTTTTAACGGTATCTTAAACGTTTCTATACGGGCTATAAAAATGATTGGATAATATCCTTAGGGCTAAAAAGTTTACCTAGCTTTTCCAGGTTTTCGTAAACAGTAATATGCGGTATTATAAATAACCTACCGCCCTTTAGCAACTATACTTTGTAATTATATATCCCTTAATAACCTAATAACATTCCCTTTACTTTACAGGCTGCCAGCTTTTTTAATCTAATCCGATAATTTAAATTAATTAAAACTATATACCTATTACCGAAAATTCGGAAATAACCGTTATCGGGTTTATATAATTCTTTCGGCTCGAATACATCTTTAAAACATTCGATTAATATTATATCCTTTACCGTAAACTAGCTTATTTTGTTAACAATATGCATTATTACCTTTATTACGAAGTTTTAAAAGCATGTAAAGATTTTTATCTATACGGAGGTTATACGCGCCTCATCTTGCAAAAACTATATTCCTCGTTTTACAACTCCGTTCTGATACTAATTGTATACGCTAGAAACCACCAGTTCGATATTTTCTATAACGTAGAATTTTTCAATTATTATCATACCGAATTTCTTACCGCCGTTAAGGCATAAAATCTGCACTTTTTTATATTTACTTTCTTCGTTTAATAATAAAATTTCTAAACGCTTTGCAATTCGCGTAATATACGCGTATAGGCTTTATTAAATTTCGTTTTTACTTTTAAACGAATAATACTCTCTATAACGCGACAGGTTGTCTGTAAAAAAACCAAAATAACCCTTATTCTTAATACTAATAGGTTTAATTAACCCTACGTTACATTAAATAATTTTTCCCATATATTTTTTTCATTTTTAAAAGTTTATAAACAGTATTTTCTATATTTTCCTTTCGTCGCACGCTATATAAAAGATGTTTTTCATATCGTTAAGGTTTAAATTTATTTTCGTAAACCGTTTAATGGTCTATACTAATCGTTCGGTACTAAGATAATAAAGGCGGCGGTATTAAAAAATGATTTTTTTCATAACTTTATCCGTTATTAAAACTTTTCCGTTTTTAAAAGCATTCGAAAATACGCGTTTTAAGTTATCTACTAGGTTATCGCCGTTTTCCTTACCGGATACCTTCTTTAGTACGAATCCCTATTAATAATTCTTGTCGTTTGCTAGGTCCGGGGCCCTAATAATAAATTCCGGCTTTCCGTAAAGCTATAGGAAAAATCCTTTCCGAAAAACGTTAATCGTTAACAACTAAGTCCTATTAAGACTTATTAAAACGTTACGATTTAAATAACCTCCTTTTCTGTAAAATATTTCCCCGGAAAACACCTTTAAAAAGAAGTTGTTAATATATAACGTATATTTAATTATAATTTCGTTTCTTTTTTTATTAAACCCTTTTAAAAACTACTTAACGATATTAATAAAAATGGCAATTACGAATTCTTTATCCGTTATAATTTAGATTCCCTTGGACTTAATATCCATTATAATATTTTTCTTAAAGTCGCTAATATTATTCGTAATATTAACGTTCGCTTTTAAATTTTAAAGCAACTTATTTAAATTATTTCCGTAAAAGGAGTAAATATATAAAAACATAACGCTTTTTATAATAATTCCTTTAAAGCGCTTACCTTTCTATAACTTTAAGCAATTAATTACCTAAGTTTCAATACATTTACCTATTAAAACTTCCCGGGTTTTAAGGCGTTTTGCCGTTAAAGCTCTTCGGGCTTTAAAGCGTTTAATTACTGGAACTCCTTAGGCTGTTTTTTAAATTATTTTATTATACCATTACATAAGGTTTTCCAGCTGTTATTCTTTAACGCAAATATTAAAAATTTTTCCGTCTAATCGGTATAAATCCTTCAGGCCGTTAAAAATAAATTACTTTTCGTTCCTATTACCGTTATAAGCGTTACGAAAGTTATTACTTTAATTATTCTGTCCATTATTGCCCTAACGTTAACTACGTTTTCCTTTTTTTCCTTTGCCGTTTTTCTCCTTTTACGGTTCGGGGCAGTCCTTCGTTAGATATCTGTATTTATTATAGTTAAAACAAAGTGGCTTTCCGTTTTTGTTTTATACGGGCCTATTATCTCGGGAATTATTATTATTATTATTACCTTTTCCCTTACCTCTTTAAACGTTATAAAACTTCCCGTTTTTTTTCTTATTAGTACGGTTATAAAATTTACTGTTAAAGTCGTTAATCAACTATTAGAAAAAGTAACTAATTTATCTAAACACTAATTAAATCGTTTTATACTAACTACTAACGCGGTTCTTTATAATAGTAAGGAACATAATAATTTGTTTTTCTAATCCGAGCTTTATATTATAGCCCTTAACCTTTCGTAATAGCTTTTGAAATTTCGTAATAAACTATACGGGGTCTCCTTTATTATATGTAATCTTGCTAAGCTTTTTTCAAAGGGACTTTTACCTAGCCTTATTTATTGCTACGTAAGTTTTCCTAAGAGTTCTTAACATTTTCGTTTTTTTCTTAATACTTATAATCAGCTTTAACGGCGCTTTTTTGTACATCTTAATAATAGCCTTTACGAAACGTAACTAATTAAGCTGTTTTAACTTTATTCCGTCCTTATAACTAATCTCCTTAAGGGCAAATATTAAAACGTTATTTTAAAGCTTTTAATTAGCTTAACTTACTAAATGGTTCTTCTTATCCAGTAAGAAATTAAAACGTTTTTAACGTAGCTTTATATTATTACTAAACTTTTTGAAATTTTTCTTTTTTTCCTTCAGGCAAACGCCTAATTCGTTAAAACTATTTAAGCTATTAAAGCTTAAGGAGCTGCTAAAAATGCTAAAGGAACTGTTACAACGGCTTTTTCGTTTTCGGGAACCTTTAAACGAATTTAAAGGTAACTTATCCGAATCGTCGGGGTCCCTACGTACTATATTTTTTTTTTTGCGTAACTTTTTTTCTTCGCTCTTTTCCCTTTTCAGAAAATCAGGTTTTTCAATAAACTACCTTCTTAGTTACGTTTTGCTTTTTTTTAAGGGGTTAATCTTTTTTATATCGTTTTCGACGGCGATAGGGGCTTTCTGTAAATTTCCCGTCCTTTAAACGTTTTATAAAGCGCTTTTACGAATGTTTATATTTTACGAATTCCGTATTACCTTTAGTTAAGGCGGTTTTTGTTAAAGTACGCCCCCGAACTGGGGTATGTTTAATAATCGCTTTACGATATTGTTTATTCGTTTTATTATATCGTTTTTTTTTTTGTTAAAGTTTTAAATTTTTAATTTTATTTTCGACCGATTTGTATTTATATTTTCGTACCCTAACGTCCTTCTTAATTTTATTTAAGTTAATGCCTAGAAACGTATAAAGTTTGTTTAATTCTATTTAAGGTTATTATTTTTATATAAAGGTCTTATATCGGTTTTTCAGCTGTTATTACTAAGGTAATAAAGTTTTTTCCGTAAAAATCTCGAAAGCAGGTTTTTTTTTTACCGTTACGTTTATCGTAAACTTTTGTTTTTCCCCTTTATTATAGAATTTTTCGTCTTGGGGGTTTTCCTAATCGAGAAAAAAAGGAAATAAGTTATTGTTTGTATGCTTTTTGTTCCGTATAAGGACGAAGCCCTTATCGAGTGGGTTACTTTGTTCGATTGTAAGGAACTGCTTTAAGATACGTTTTTGTTATTCGCTTATTGTCGTTAACCGTTTACTTTTTTTTAAGTTAATTAAGTAATTTTTTTTTAAATTTCGTACCCTCTTTATTAACTTAACTTATAAATAACTACTCCGTTTAACGTATTACGGTTGTTAATTAACCAAAAAATACTACCATGTTAGTAGTTACAGTAATTAAATGCAGGAATTTAGCAAAATGCGTATAGTTATTCTAGGAAAGATTAAAAAAGTCTGGGGGCAATCGCCTTTATATATACGTTTAACTATATAAAGGATGGTTCCTGGATAAAGGTTGTTCTAGGCAGCATCTGCAGCCTAGACGCACCAGCCGTGGGCACCTGAAAGTACTAATTGCCGACAAATAATAATAAATTAGTTTCGATATAATAGATTAAGTATATTAAGGTATAACGGAAAGTAACGAATATAAGATATAATCGGGTTTTATCGATTATTAACTTTTATCGATTTTACTGATTTTTTTATTAATTGAAAAGGTATTTAAGATAAAAATAATTTAAAACGGGTTAAAATTATTAATATTAAATAAATATATTTCCGGAAATTCGGAAACGTATAAAATTAATATTAAGATATTTTAATTATTATTTTATAAATTTAAGCAGAAAATAAAGTTCGATATTATGTAAATTAAAGCAAAAAATAATATCGGTTAGCAAAATTTTGTAAATTAGTATAGAAAATAATTTTAATAAGTAAGATTTTGTAAATTAATATAGAAAAATAATACTGGCCAGTAAAACTTTACAAATTAATATAAAAAATAAGGGTAAACGGTTAATATTTTGTAAATTAGTACGGAAAAATAAGAGTAGGCGGCCTATACTTTGCAAATTGGTATAGAAAAATAGGGGTAAGTAGTTGATATTTTATAAATTGGTGTAGAAAAATAAGGGTGGGCGGCCGATACTTAGTAAATTAATACGTAAAAATAAAAGTAAATAACCGATATGTTATAAATTAATATAGAAAATTAAGAGTAGGCAGTTAATATTTTGTTAATTAATATAATAAATTATTACGGCCGGGTTAAGGTTAATTATTTCGATTAATAAAATACCGGGGGGATTTTTCCGGTATTTTATTAATCCGAAATAGTTATATTTTAATTAACGTTTTACAAATTAATACTGAAAAATCTTTTTTAAATATATATATATATATATTATTAATTTTAATTTTTTATATTAATTAATAAAATATTTAGTTATGCTATTTTAAACGAATACATTTCCGGGGTTTACCCCGGAAACGTATACGTTTGAAATAGTAATAAATTATTTTTTATTAAAAGATTCGCCGATTTAACGATTTTTATCGGTAAGTTATCCTGGTAATTTTTAATCCTTTTTTATAAATAACGTCTTTTTTTTATTACTTTTTTAATATTTTTAAGGGTTTTCGCAAATAGGGAACGAATAAAACTGGCGGAGGTTAACGGGGAAACAGTTAGCATAAATATAATTAAAGGAATTTTAAATTCGAAAAAAAAAATATTAAAATTAAATAAAACGAAACTAGTTTTTACGAATCCGGATTTAATATTATCGGACGTTATAATAACTTTAAACGTATTGTAAAAGCCGGTAAGGAAATTTTTTTTAGCGATATAAATATAATAATATCGTATTAAGTTTTCGATATATAATAAATAAACGCGTTTTAAAAAAAATACGTTAAAAGGTTAAAGCTTATACGAAAAATACGCAGGTATATAAAGTATAATAATATCGTAATTAGCGTAATATTTTTCGAATTTTATTAAATAATAGTTTTTATAACCGTTAATAATAAAAAAACGTTTTAATTCTTTTATACGCGTTTAAATATATTAATCGAAATATTAAACCTATTTTAAATTTAATTCGTTTGTTATTTAATTATTATTATTTAATGCGATTTTTTTAATCGGTTATTAATAATAGGTTATTACGGAATTCAAATTTAAGGTAATTCTTTTTATAATAATAAATAACGGTATAACTTAATTTAAAAAATTAAAAATTTAAATAATTATAATTTATTTTTTATTCTTTTATTCTTTTATTAAGCTTATTTAAGTGTTTTACGTTTTTCGGTACTAGTAATTATTATGCCCGTTATTATAAAAAGCTTTATTAAAAATCTAGTTTTGTTAAAGTTATAAATATTTCTTTTTGTAATATTATATTTTGCGATAATAACCCGAATAAATTTAAATTATTTGCGAAATATTTCTAGCTTTTAGTATAATACTTTTCAATAATTAATTTTTCGATTTAAATATATTTCGAATTTTTTTTACCGTTTAATAAAGTTAAATACCTAATTAATCCCGACGCGTTCCGTAATACGTTACGTAAATAATAAATTCGCCATATTTTTAACGTATTAATATTAGATAGGAAACGTTTATGTATTTAAATCAAGGATTTATTTGATAATAAATTTCTTTTCGGTTGGCGTTAATTTTCGCAAATAAGAGATAATATTAGTTCGGGCGTATTAATTATAATATCGGGCTTTTAAATTAAATTCGGAGATATTATATATAAAATGTAGTTTTTTAAAGTTAAATTTTAAGTTTCGTTTTTTAACTTAAATAGTTAAGTTTATTCTAGATTCTTTTATAAGGCGTTTTGTATTGTTAATATTAAAAAATTAATGATTAAAGTTAAGTAATTAAAATATTAATAAAAAACGGTTCGTAAGTTTATTTAACTCTCGAGTTTATATAGTACGTTAATTAAAAATAAATATAATAAAAAGTATTTCGTTTTATTTAATAATTAATTACTTTAAAATAGTAACGTTTTAAATTATTAAAGATTTCGAATACTAGGCACGCGGGTAATATAAACTTCCTATTTATAAAATTAAGTAAAATAATAATATTAAAAAGATTATATTAAAAAACGGATTTATAAAATATTAATTATAATATATCGAAAATAAAATCAAACTTAAAACATCCCCTTTATATATTAAAAAACCTATAGGAAAAAACAAGCGAATCAGTTAAAAGTTAATTAACAAAACTTTTAAAATATAGCTAAAAGTAAACCTTTTCGAAAACCTTTAACTCGAAATAATTAAAACAATTACGTAACTATATAATATAAACTCGAATTACGCGTACGATTTATTTTTACTAAATAAAATATTCGCTTATTAAATTAAATATTACTTCTATTAATATAATCCCGTTATTATTAATACGATTACGGCAAATTTTAAGTTAAATTAATTTAAGATTTACGTATATAGCATATACGTTTATCCGTTAACAATAAAAACGAAAAGTAAAAAAGGAAAGAAAAGCTTAAAAAGTAAAACCGAACATTTATATCGGTTATTTAATAAAGTACTAAACTTTTAACCTATACCGAATATAGGTACTAAAGTTCCATAAGGTTATTATTACGCATAACGTTATATTCGATAAGAATATCTTTTTTTAATCAAAAAAAACGTTTACTTTAATTATAAAAAAGAAATTCGCAGACGATTTATATATTTCCGAGAAAATACTCGAAACAGATACAGTTTTCGATATATTTAACATATATAATAATTTTTATTAAGATTATAACGTTTTAAAGCTTATAAATAACCTTGTTTCCGTAATAAAATTTAAGAAAACGTTTAAAAAAGTAAAGCTTAATTAATAACTGAAAATATCGACCTTACGGATAACGTAAAAGTTAATTTAAGCGAAAAAATAAATACGGAAAAAGATTACGCGAAAAATAGATTTAACGGGGTATATAAATAAGTTAACCGATTTGCCCGAATTTAAAATTAAGTTCGAGATTTTAATAAATAAGAACATTACCGATAATTAATAAAACTTTATTTTTAAAATTTTAAATTAAGAAAAAGTAAAAGAAAGTAAAAATAATTTACGTAAAGAAATAAAAGGTTAAGGAAACGAAAAAATTCTAATAATACTGAAAGCGATAACGTTTATTTTTTAAATATTACCGTGATTTATAAAAGTAGTAAAATATACATAGCCTTAAATTAATATTAAAAAAAATTATCTATTCCCGTTATTATAATATATAATAAAATAAAAATATAAGAAGTTATATATTTTCTATATAATAATCGCAGTAAAGATATTAAAGAAAAATGTTTAACGGCGTAGCGTTACGCTTAACAGGCTTAGAATTTATAAAAATTAATTAATTAAGCTATTTAAACGTTAAAAGGTATTTCGAAAAATTTTTTTTAAGGAATGCCTTTAAAAAGAATATTAAAAAAAGATTGCGGCGTTTACGAAATGCGGGGTATAAAAGAAAATACCGATTATATAAGTTAAGTTCAAGTTAATCTCTTTAAAATAGATATTTACATATAGGTTCGATAAAAATAATTAGTTAAAACGTTATAAATTACGTATTTATATAGGCGGTAATTTTTAAAAAGCCGATTCGTTTATAAGTATATACGTTATTAGGTTCGTATTTAAATTTTTAAAAATATTTATAATTATAATCGTTAAGCGTAATTTTAAACCGCGTTAATTTAATATAATAACAACTTTTTAAACGCTTTTCGAAAAAGAATAAGTTATAATAATCTACGCTTTTATTAATAGCCTTAAAAAAAGCGCAATATATGTAGAACTTAAGCGAACTTTATATAAGCTTAGAAATTTACTTTTATTATAGTATCGAAAATTTTCTTTTATTTTATAGAAATTAAGATTTATTTCATTTTTAAAAAAGCCGATTTTATTTTATAACGAATAACGTATGTTTATTTTTATATTTTTTATAAATAATCTATTACTTTTTTATTACTAAAAAAATTAATATAAAGTTAATAAAATAATCTTTAAGTTAAAGGAAATATATAAGTTAAAAAATTAAGATAAACTAAGTTTATTTCTTAGTATTTACGTTATCCGAAATAAATCGAAAAAATAAATTATTAAGAACGTATAAATTATATTTTAAATATTATAATAATATTCCGCTTAAATATAGCTTTTATTATTTCCTTATTATCGAAGTTTTTAATTTATTTTTTAGTTAAATATATAACAGTTACTAATAAAGTAACTCGTTACTTTTATTATACGTATTTTTTAAAAATCGTATATAGGGGTATAAATAAGAAAATTTAAGTTTTATTAATTATAGAAAACGTATTATTTGTTAACAATTTTAAAATACGGCGGTTTTTTTTTAAAATTATAGAATAATATTTTTTAAAAAAGTAATGTATAGAAATTAATTCGTTAAATAATAATAACGACTTTTATAATAAAAGCTAAGTTATTTACGTTAAAATATATAATTAATAAAGTTTTAATTTTTAAACGGTTATTCCGAGATTTTAAGTTAAAATTAAGTTAGTTATAAGAGATTTTTTACGGTAATTAATAAGCGATTAAATTAATAATAAGAGAAAACGAAAAAGTTCATATTTAATTATATTATATCGATATATAAAATATGTAATTACCTTAAAAACAAAGCTGGGGATTATTTAACGTTATTTATTTACTTATAACGTAAATATTTATTAACGGATTAATTAAAAAACTTTTAAATAAAATTCGAATATTTTAAATTATTTTTTAAAATATAAAATTTATAGTAGATATTTTCGGGTAATTATAAGAATAAATAAAATATAAAAGTTATTATTAAGCTTAAAGTTTTTAAGGCGAATTGTATTGAATTATTTAAAAAAAACAAGGAAATTATTATTATTATTATTATTATTTTTACGATAAAAGTATATTTAAAATCTGTTTAAGTAGGGTTAGTACTTACGCGCGTACTGCGATAGAGCCGGCGGCGAGTGTTAGAGGGCCGGCGGACGTAATATTATCTTTTTTTTTCCTTTTTTTTTTAAGAAAAATACGTACGGTAACGTAAAAACGGCAGATTTGTTATTACGTAATTAACTTTTTTTTAAATTAGGCAAATAAGAAAAAAGATTTATAATAAGGTAATTAGTTTCGAAAATTATAATTAGGTAAACCGTAAGTAAACGGACGAAAATAAGGTTATGATTAATAATTAATTAAGAAAAAAGTTTTTAAAAATAAGAAAAGTACGTATAGTAAAACGTAAATATACCCGGAAGCGTAACGTTAATAGTAATTATTTACGGTAGTATTAAAGTATACGCCCATAAAGCGGTCCGTAAATACGGAACGTAAATAACCGAGGTAAGGTTTGGCATAATACGCGTTACGTATAAAACGTTAACGGGCGCGGCACGTTAGCGTTTCGGAAAATGTTGGCGAAGGCGAGCCCGTAAAAGCGTTAGCGTTGGCGTTGGCATTAACGGCTTCGGCGGCAGTTATAACTGCGGTTACGGTTACGGCGGTTACGGCGGCGTTAACGGCGGCGCGTTCGTTTTATACGCGCTGCGTACGCGTAACGTAAACGTACGCAGTAATAACGTAATAAATTTTCGAAGTACGATAAAGTATTTACGATTATTATTAGTAAATTTCCGTAAAGTTATTTTTAAACGGTATATATTTACGGTTATTATTATTATTATTATTATTATTATTATTATTATTATTATTATTATTATTATTATTATTATTATTATTATTATTATTATTATTATTATTATTATTATTATTATTATTATTAATTATAATTAATACGTGTAATAATTTATAATATATATAATATACGAATAAAACGTAAAAATAGTATTTACTTTTAATAATAAGAATTTATAATAGGAATATTAACCTTGCGAATTTTTTTTTAAAAAAATTAAAATACTTACGAAATTATTATGCGAACCGAAAAAAAAAGAAAATGTTATAACGTTAAAAACTTAACAAAAAAATACGAACATTTAAAGCGCGGACCTACCTTTTCGTTACCTGTTACCATAAACGATAAAAGGGAAAAAATATAACTATTAATTTCTTTAAAAGTACTTAAAATATATACGACGTACGTTTTTGTTATTACATTTAAAATACGCGTTAATAACGTTATTTTATTTATTTATTTTTTTTTTTTTTATCTAGGGATTATATAAGCTGCAACAGGTACATTTAAAGGAACATCTCCTTTTTATCCAAGGGATATATCGCAAAATAAAAGTAATTTGCTTAATCATCAGGACTTGCTAGCCCATAAACACCTCGTAGAAACGTTGTTCCGGGGCTCCCACGCTATATATAAAGCTTTCTAGCCACCGCTCTCTAGAGCCCAGATTAACCAAGTCAATTTACACTTCACACACTCTATGCACTCTTTTCTAGCGATCAACCTAACTGTCACACCCGACAACCCCGATATCAACCTGTATCGAATTCCCAACCAGTTGCGATGGGATCCTTTCGACCTGGACGAGAACTCGGACCGGATCCAGGGGCAGAAGCTTGTAGGCGGTGCCGGTACGCCGGTGACAAAGAGCGGCATTGGTATCTTCATCTTCGCTGCCGGGAGGGACATGGACGCCCACACGGCACTCTATTCTTCCGACGGCGATAATCTTATCGTGCTGCAGCACGGTGATATCGATCTCCAGACGGAACTCGGACGCCTGTTGGTACGGCCCAATGAGATTGCCGTGATCCCACGAGGTATTCGCTACTGTGTTACCCTTCCAGAAGGGCCTGTTCGCGGTTATATCCTCGAATTGTACCAGGGCCACTTCACGCTGCCCGAGTTAGGTCCCATCGGCTCCAACTGCCTTGCGAATCTCAGGGACTTTCAGGTGCCGAAGGCATCATTTGACGAGGATACTAAGACCACCTGGACCATCGTCGCCAAGTTCGACGGCAGGCTCTTTGCTGCAAAACAGGACCATACACCTTTTGACGTCGTAGGCTGGCACGGGCACTACTATCCTTACAAGTACGATCTCGGCCGGTTCTCGGTCATCGGGAGCACCTCTTTTGATCATCCCGACCCTTCAATCTACACCGTGTTGACCGCTCCGTCAGACCATCCCGGCACGGCTGTGGCCGACTTTGTCATTTTCCCGCCGCGCTGGCTTGTACAAGAAGATACATTTCGCCCGCCCTGGTACCATCGCAACACCATGTCTGAGTTCATGGGACTGATCTGCGGCGACTACGACGCAAAGGAAGGCGGTGGGTTCCGCCCGGCCGGTGCGAGTCTGCACAATGTTATGTCGGCGCATGGTCCCGATGCTAGTACGTTCGAGAAGGCGAGTAGTGCGGAACTGAAGCCGCAGAAGGTTGGGGAGGGGAGCATGGCGTTCATGTTTGAGAGCAGTTTGATGATCGGGGTTACGGACTGGGCCTTGAAGACGTGCAAGAAAATCCAGGAGGACTACAGTAAGCATAGTTGGTTGGACCTGAAGCCTCACTTCAAGCGGCCTGCCCAAGATCTGTTGCTGTAATCTGTGGTAGACTCGAGCCGGTTGGTTAGCAATCTTGGAATTGATTCACGAAGCAAGTCCGAACTTGGTTCTGTATATGCCTAGGTACCTATACTTGAGAACAATTATGTGCAGAATAGGGGGATCCCAATTTGTACGCCCAATCTAGAGATGAACATGACGCCGGGACACGGAACGATTGCGAAGACGTTCACCAGGCGCGAGTTAATAGTTCCAGCTCTGAAGCCAGCTGCAATTTTGTAGATCAAAAAAATATACACAAATAGCGGCGAACAATAATGACTATTCCGGAGACGCACAACTAAATCTTTCATCAGCTTGTGATGACGACGTGAGACAGGGAGGCATCAGGCGCCATCCACAGCGACAGACAGCGCAGTAATTCCACTGACGTTGACGACGGGAATGTCAAACTTCTTCCGCGCAGAAACAAAATAATATACTCCTCCGAAAAGGAACCACCCGGTCATCACGACAATCGAGTAGTTCATATTCTGAGCGGTGACGGGCATGACGGTCGGGAAGGTGCTGAAGACGATGGCCACCGTCATCCACACGATGCTGATGATGTTCAGCGTGATCCCCAGTGGCTTCCCGAGCGTCCAATACCCATAATCGTTTGCGCCGTACGATCGCCGCTCGTTGAAGAGCATGCAGACGATGGGCGCGAGGTAGGACAGGTACATAGCAATGATGGCCATGGATAAGACTGCATTGAAAGCCGTGGTGTTGCCGAGATAGATGAAGCCGAGCAGTATCTGCAGGATTAGGACTAGCAGGATAGCCCTGATGGGAACCCGGAGCCTGTCGCTGACCTTGCTGAAGTACCTGTCGAAGGGTATTGCCCTGTCCCGGGCGAGGGCCCATGCAGTGCGCGAGGTCGACGCGATCCCGGCCACGGTGGCCGTGATGGCGATGATGGTGAGGGTGAGAGACATGACGGTGGAGCCGGCCGGAGACGCTGTCACGTCGAGATATATCTGCATGTAGGGGAAGCCGGTCGGCGTCGTCAGGAGGGAGTCGAGGGAGCCGATCGAGAAGAGCAGGACGATGCCGTAGACAAGACCGAGGAGGCCGTTGATGACCACGCTGCCAACCATGGCGATGGGCACGTTGCGTTCCGGGTGAGGGATCTCCTCCGACATATGACAAACTGCGTCGTACCTGATGACACGTTAGATGGAGTTGGGACGGCGTCTCGACTCTTGGAGGACAAAAACACTTTACCCCAAGAACGGGTACACCACGCTCAGGAGCCCCACGAGCCAAGAGACTCCATCGCTCGGCCAGCCGCTATTATTCGTGAACTCGGTGAATACAAAAGATGCCGAGTTCTTGGGTGCCATCACGCCGAGGGTGACCAGGACGGCAACGAAAGCGGCGATGTGGATGATTCCTGGACATTTAAGTAAGCGCTTGGCTCGAATCTCAACTCGCTTGTGGTGTAGCGTGCACACCAGAGACAAGGTTCACTGTGGGCAAGATGGCTACCCGCAAGTTTACCACCGCGGCATAGACCAGTACGGCCCAGTAGAACAGCATTCCCTGCCACCGTTCGGGGGTGTAACTCGCGTCGTTGAGGATAATAAGGCTCTAGGTCTGCAGACCGGCAGCGAAGGCGGCAGATGCAGTAAAGACGATCTGGGCGCCGAGAGAGGTCCAGCCCGTAAAGAACGAGGAGAACTTGCGGCTCGAGACGGGAGAAAGGGCAGCGACCCAGTAGTATTGCCCTAGGGTGTGGGATTCAGTCTTGGTATCAATGGGGAGGCGTGCAAGATGGCGACTGACCTCCTGCGGTTGGGTACATGGAGGCAATTTCTCCAAGGGAGCACGTGATCGCGATGGTACAGCAAAAGGAGAGAATGCTGGTTGCCAGTCCGTTCAGCACAGAGTCATCAGAAACTCTCCGGGTGGTAGTTGCGTACTAGTTGTAGAAGAGACACGGTGCGCCGCCGTTGGTAAGAGCAGCGGCGACAACCGTTGATAGAGCCTCCCAGGTGGCCATCAGGCACAAGCAGAGGCCACACATGGCCGGAAGGGAGAAGCTCCGGTCGAGTTCCTGGGCATGGCCCATTTGTTCCAGCCGGAGAGCGTCGCTGTCGGCCGATGAGGACCTGGTCTTCTCGATGCGCGAGACCACGGGTCCTTCGGGGTGGCCATTTTTGGCGTCAGGGGCGGTAGTATTGGGCTGAGACGGCATCGTAGCAGTCATGCGCAGTCAGGGTCGGGTAAAGGAAACTCTATAGAGCTTGGGTATGAATGACGTTGGAAATCGTGCTTCTAATGCAGATAGGGAGACCCTGAACGGAGCGCGTGCGAATTTAATTGACGGGGTAAACTTATGATGTACGGAAGGGCAATCCCAAGCCGGGAAGATATACGAGCATAGAGCAGCACCAGCCCCCAGTCCCCCATACCACAGTGTTATTTAATGCCGTCTCCAATCTCGTGAAACTTAGTCCTTGGCAGCTGAACAGTAGCTAAGTTATGGATTCGATTTATTAGTCTTAAAAGGGTTTTGGTATTAGGCACGTTTGGTCTCGCGTTCTCTAGCTACAGCTGTATTTATATGTATTTAAGGAGGCCTCGTTCCCTTCCCTGTTTTTCTTAGGACCTTCTAGTGGTTAACCTGATAAGTTATTCTTCTTCAATTGCAGATGCTTCAGTGTGTGATGTCAGGGTCTCATATATCCTACGCATCCGTAAATACGGTCCCAGAAATAGCCTATCGTATTTGGCCCTATCTCCGCGATCTCCTCGGCTGTGATAAGGGCACCAGTAACCGGCGTCTGAGTTCTAGGTATGTGCTCTTGGAAAACTGGGACGGCAGTAGCTAATCACATAAGATAGATTCGAATCTCTATGGGATACCACTGCCACTTTTGGTTAGTGTACTTGTCGCTCCTGGTTACTGTGTGGCCTTGTCGCGACCGTGGAGATAAGCGGAGTCGTGCGGGGAAGCCGTATAAGGCGAAGCTTGTCCCCAGCACGAGGTGCTAGCGGGGTGCATCCCTAGGAAGCGGAATCGCGCGGACAGGCCACCCGGTGCGGAAAGTAAAGTTGGGGGTTTCCGAGCTCGTTCCGGTGTGGCCAATCGGCGTCGAGCAGATTGCTAAGATGCAGTTCGGAAACCTTCAGAACCACCTATTTGTAGGGATATTGTCAGATATAGGGGACATCAGTTGTGTTGTTGTATTAGGCTAATTTGGGTATGTTTCTCGTACGCGTACAGCTTTTGTGTAGCCTAGCAACGGACCATATATCTTCCGATCAGAAGGAGCCTTTCCGTATATAGGGTGCGTTTAGCACCCCCTGCTAGCTGACAGATATAGAATCAGTTTCAGCAAACCGCTCGGGTCGTTCAGAACTAGCCATCTTCACTTTTTTTCGCTGAAGACAATTAATCCATTTTAATAGGTTCGAATTAATAATATTTATTAATTTTTTTAAAAAAATATCCTAATAGCTATTTATTAATAATATAAAAAATATATTAAATCTTCTATTTTATATCTTACTTACTATATATATTAAAATACCTCTAATTATTATTTTTTATTTATTTTTTTTATTTAAGTATTTTAAATATAAAAACGGTTATTTTGGTTAAATAAAAACGCTAATATTATTATATTTAAATATATTATTAAGTAATTCGACTAAATATAACTAAATATTATAAGTTTATTTTAACCTATTAAATTAAAATCTTAAAATAATAAACATACTAGCAAACGTAGTTCTATTTTGCTTATTAACAGGGGTGTTATTGGTTAGAAGATTTAAATTCCGAAAACTTCCGAACTGCACCTCAGCATTAACATTAATGCGGCAGCTTTTTCTCTAGGCGGACCCGTTAAACACTGGGCCTAAGGATTCTCGAATTATAATAGATCTCCAGCAGGTAATTCGCAATCGAGTTGTTTTGTTACCGAGCAGATTTAACCACATTTGCGAGTTACTACCTCTTGTTTAATAATTATCAACAGAGCAGAACAGATCGTCAGATTGATAACGATGGGTATCAGATCGCACCCTCATCCTCTATCGGCCCTTAGCATCGACGAGACGAACCTGGCCCGTGATGTTGTCGTGGAGCAGCATCCAGGCGTCGTGCTCGATTTCCGCCAGATCTTCCTGCAAGAACCTCCTAAGGCCGAGGTCGTAGCATTTCTCGCGGCAGAGCATGCCGGGACGCTCTCGGACACCATCCCGCGCCCGCCGCGTCTTGCCTTGGTCACATACGATGTCATAGGCGGTAGCGGGATGCCGGAGTATCACGAATCCATTGTCGACGTGAGGAAAAAGAAGAGGGTAACTCATCAAGTGGTGGGTTCCGAACACCACGCTAGTCTGACCCTGAACGAGTTTAAGACCCTGGTTGAAGTGATCACGACCTCGCCCTTGTTCGCGGAGAAGGTCAAGCAGCTGAACCTCCCGGATGGATTCGAGGTCATCGTCGAGCCGTGGCCATACGGCGCCCCGGATGTTGCCGATGGTCAGAAACGCTTCTTCCAGGGCTTAGTCTTCGCTCACGACAAGAGGAGCGGCAATGAAGACTCCAACTTCTATGCTTTCCCGCTGCCCATCGTTCCTATCATGGATGCGCACACCAAACAGCTAGTCCGTATTGAGGAGCCTACGACTGGCGGGAAGGGCGATCCGCTCATCGGCAAGACCCGCCAGTCTGATAACATCCTCGAGCACTGCCAACCCAGCGAGTACGTTCCCGAATTGCTTCCGGAGGGGACTCGCAAAGACCTCAAGCCACTGAGCGTCGTGCAGCCTGAAGGGGCAAGCTTTACCATAGTAGACGGGAACCTCATCAGGTGGCAGAAGTGGCAGATGCGTGTGACTTTCAACCCGAGAGAAGGTGCTGTGCTTCACGATATTTGCTACGACGGACGAAGCGTCCTGTACAGGCTTAGCATGAGTGACATGGTATGAGTCCTTGGAGAACCGAACTTGGATGACTGACTGAGGAGTTTTTAACAAGACTGTGCCTTACGCCGACCCGAGACCGCCATTCCACCGCAAGCAGGCATTTGACTTTGGCGATGGAGGGCTTGGGAATGCAGTCAACAATCTCGCCTTGGGATGCGACTGTTTAGGGTTGATCAAAGTTAGGCTGCTCGCCTGTTGCCATCTGACAATGACTGACATTTGCGTACTAATTAGTATTTTGATGGTGTTCTTATCGACGCCGATGGCTCGGCCAAAGAGACCAAGAACGTTATCTGCTTGCATGAACAGGATAATGGGATCGGCTGGAAGCACAGCAACTGGCGAACCGGGCGCGCTGTGGTTACCCGACGGCGCGAATTGGTCATTCAGTTCATCATTACCTTGGCAAACTATGAGTATGCATTCAACTTCATCTTCGACCAAGCCGCTGGTATTACTGTTCAAGTTCGCGCTACGGGTATTGTTTCTGTAGTGCACATTGACGCGGGGAAGACCAGCGACTACGGCAACATTGTATGCCCAGGGGCGCTTGCACAGAACCACCAGCACGTTTTCTGTGTGCGTATCGATCCAGCAATCGATGGACACCAGAACACCGTTGTTCAGGAGGAAAGCTTGCCAGTCAAGATTGACAAGCGGACAAACCCGAACGGGAACTACTATGAGGTGCGCCAGACACCGATTACAACGTCAACAGGCCTGGATGCCGCGCCGCAGAACAGCAGAGTGTTCAAGATCCAGAATATCAGCAAGATAAACCCCGTAAGTGGCAAGCCTGTGGCATACAAGCTTATCCCACCACCAACTCAACTGCTGCTGGCCGACCCAAATTCGATTCAAGCAAGGAGAGCTTTGTTTGCTAAACACCATTTATGGGTCACCAAGTACAAAGATGACGAACTTTACGCTGCCGGGAGATACACGCTTCAAAGTAGACAGGAGATTGGCGGGGTGGCCGATGCTGCAGCCAGAAACGACGACATCCTCGACGAGGACCTGGTACTCTGGAGCGTATTCAATCTGACACACAACCCGCGGGTTGAAGACTGGCCGGTGATGTGAGATCTCTAACCACCCCACCCCCTTGCCACGCTGATTGATCCGGGGCAAAACTAACTAGATCGATATCAGGCCCGTCGAGACTCTCCAGCTTCACATCTCGCCAGCCGATTTCTTTACGAAGAACCCTGCGATTGACGTGCCTTCAAGCAAGGATCTCACCTCAAGACAGGTCACGAATGGCGCGGATTCGTGCTGTGCACAGGATCTTCCTGTAAGATGATTGGTTGCCTACCGGAAACGAGAGTCGGTTAAGTATGGCGACTAGACGGGGGATTTCGTATCTAATACAGTGATAAGGCAGAAGTTAAAGTCTATTAAGGCATAGTTGATCATGTAAAACAGCTAGGATGTCTAGCTTAGTTTATTGAGGCCCATTCGGTAAATGCCGGTAATTTAGCAGTGATGGCCATAAAATAAGGTCCGGTATGATTAGTAGGTATGCGTTTGCTAAAATTAGTGACAAGTTTAAACATAACAAATCATTTTAATCGTTTGCCTAAACAGGTACTGTCAGATATAGGGGATATCAGTTATGTTGTTGTATTAAGCTAACTTGCGTATGTTTTTCGTATGCGTACAGCTTTTATGTAATCTAGTAACGGAATATATATTTTCCGATTAAAAGGACCTTTTCCGCATATAAGGTGCGTTTAATACCCCTTATTAGTTAATATAACTTTTTAACGTCTTAAAGTATTTATGGCGTTAATCGTTATATATTATTATTTCTTAAAGCTATAACTTTTTCTTCGACCTTTTTTCCGGCAATTAAATCTTTTTAATTAATTAATTTTTTAAAAAAAAATTATTTATAACGTATTCCTCCGCCGTTCGAAGGTTTTCGTAATATTTATTAGTTTTAGCTATTTTTTAAAATATTTAAATAATTCGCGTAATAAGGTTTTAATTAATTTATTAATTAGCGTATCGCTTATAAGCGTATAATCTCCTTTAATTAATTTTTTTTTACAGTTTTTTATAATTAGTAATTATATATATTTACGTACCGTAACTTTATTTATAATAAGATAATATTAGCGTTAATAAGCCGTATAATTTATTAATTATCGTATTATATATTTAACGGTTTAATATTTAAGGCAATTTTTAATTATATAATTTACGTAAAAAATAAAAATTTTATTTCGGCTATAAAAATAGGTATTATGTTTTACTTATTTGCTTATTATTTTATTACTTTTTTACATAACTTTATAACGTAAACTTAGAAGTTTTTTCGATCGATTATATTATTTTTAAAAACGGTATCGTTTTAAGGATTTAACGAATTTTGGTTTCTGAATTATAATATTAACGTTTTAGTTCCGATTAAGTATAATATAATTCGATTAACAGCTTTATAATATATGTAGTTAGGGTTTAGGTTAAAACGAGTAAGTTAGAATATAGTAAAAATATATCGGGTTACGTATTAATCGTTACGTAAAGGATAAAACCGAATTTTTTTTTAGTATTTATTAATAAAGCTTAGATAGGTTAGATTAAGATTTAGTAATAGTTTAACGTTAGTTATAAACGTTTTTAAAACGTTATTTAGATTTTCTTTAAGGATTAAGTTAATTAGTTTATTTATAAAGTTAAATTAAAATAATTAAATATTCCTGTTAGGTTTATTGTTAATTATTTCGATACCGAGGAACTATTATAAATCCTTACATTTTATAAGGGTATACCGGTTCCGAATTTGTTAAATTAATTAATTAATAAGGTTTTAATTTTTTTACGATATGCTATTACGATATTATTTATAAAAAAAAAGATAAATACCTTTTAACGAGTGATATAATAAGAGTTTATAAGGAATAAGGCTAAATTTTAAATTTTTAAAGGTTTTAGTAAATTTCTTTTATTAAAATAAATGTAATTCCTTTAGTTTATATAATGCCTTTTTAATTAGAAAAGTTTTATTATATTACGAGTATTTTAAGGGTGTTTTTATATATATTTTATAAGATAGCTAAGCGTTAATAAAGACGTTAATAACGGTATATTATTTTAATTTTAAATTGAATTTAGCCGTAGTAATAATTAAAGTTTTAAATAATTCTTTAATTAAAGTAGATATATATATATTATTATAAGCGTTTTTTAGTTATTAATTATTTCGTACGATAAGACGTACTTTATATTTTTGTAATAAGTTATATTTGTTAAATTTGTAAACGTATATTTATATATACTTTAAAACTTACTTTTTTTAATAAATAATTAATTTTTTTTTAAAAATTATATTTTTTATAATTTTGTATATAAGTTTTTTCGGCTTTACGAAATAATTTTTTTAACGAGTATATATTTAACTTTTTATAACTTTGCGGCGGTAATAATAAGTTGCGTTTGTATATTCAGTTTTATAACTAAAGGATTTTATATATTTTCGTATCGAAACTTTTCCGATTAAGGTAACGCGTATTTCGAGTAATTATTTTCTTAAATTTCCGTAGTTTACCGGCCGATTATCGATTATATTAATAAAGTAACTTAATCGTTTAACGTTAAACGCAGTTTTTTATATTTTGTAATTATATTAATAATTATTTTTTCGATATAAAATATATAAGAAATTTCCTTTTATAACTTATAAAATACCTTTGTTTTTTACCGTTACTTTAAGTTAAATAACGTAATAATTATAACAGTTGTTAAAGTAAATGTTAGTAAAGGTAATAGTTTAAAGGATAGGAATAGTTCGAATATAACGGTTATATAAAGGTAATTAATTTTATATAAACAGTTTTATTTCTTTTATTCCGTACGTTTTATACGTTTATATTATTTTAGAATTTTTTTTTTATTTAACCGGTAACTAAATTATTTCGTTTAAGTTTTCGGTTTTTTTTTTAGGGTGTTTATATATTTAGGTAGCCTAGGTTTTAATTAAGTAATTTTACTTGTTATAAAAGTTTTTAAAGCTTTTTTATATCGTATAAAAGGTTGTTTTTTAAAATTTTAATATTAATTAAAAAGGTGGCCTTTTTATTAAATTATACGTTTCGGGTAGTAATAATATTATTAACTAACGGGTTCTAGATTTTGTAAATATTTGTAAATCGGTAACCGATTAAGAAATTAATTTATACTTTAAAATCTAACTTTTAAATTTTTTTTATAACGGTAGTTATTATAACGTAAGTTATATAGCCGTATATTTTCAAGAAAGTTTATTAAGATTTTCGATTAAATATTATAATATTATTTTTATACGTTAGGTAAATATCATAAACATTATACAAGTTTTGCTAAAAAAGTGCGTATTTAAGGGTACGATTATATAAATATATTACCGTTTTAAAAATATAATTAAAAATAAGCGTAATTTAACGTTATTTTGTATTATAATCGCTTTTTCCTTAATTATATCCTTGAAACGTTTTATACCTCCGTTTTGTACCTGGGTATACGGTATTAAAGATTTAAGTTTAATACTAAAAAAAGGCGATTATAGTATATCTCGAAATCAGTGATTTTTTAAAATTTTATTATTATATTCGATTATGTATAAAAAAACCTTGTTCTAATATTTTAAAACTTTTAGGAAGTATTCGAACGTTATAATTAATATATTATGCTTTCGACTTTTAAGGTAATAGTTCTAAATAAAACCTAAGTGCCTATCGGTAGCGAATATAAGGTATTTATATTTTTCCGGGTTTTCTCGAAATTTGTAAAATTAATAACGATTCGTTATTTTAATCGGGAAATTCTTTTTCAGCTTTCGGCGTATTTAACTTTTAATTTTAGTCTTATTATATACTTAATATTCGATTATTATAAAACTTTTTAAGCGTATTCCTTTTATATAAAATTATGATTAAGTGATGATTTCTAGTTGTAAACATTCCAGTTTTAAGTATTAAATATATCGTTATCGATTCGTAATAATTTTACTATATATAAATTCACGTTTCGTTTATAAGATACGAAAGTGATATAAGTAATTATTATATTAATATTTTCGATAATGAATTAATTAAATTTATTTATTAACGTAGTAATTATTTAAATATATTTATTTCGAAAAAAATTATTAATTTTTCGGTTATTTTATTAATAACTTTTTTTTTCAAAATTATTAGAAAAATACTAAGTTATATATAAAGTTTTCGTAATAACTTACGTTATATAAACGTAACGTTTTTAAACTTTTAAAACTTTAAAATAACATATTTATTTTTCTATATTTTTTAATTAAAACGAAATTATTCCTTACGTATACTCCGTCGTTTTAAATTATTATTTTATAATTTAAAAATTTGTTAATAAAATTAATGATATATATCGTAAATTTTAAATTTTAAATAAATAAATTTTTTAAAAGGTAAAACGTAACGTTTATCGTATTACATTAATTAAAGATTAAAAAATACGCTAAAATTTAATTTATTTTTTAGGTAATTATTTTCTTTATAATTTTCGACAAACGATTTATTTTTTCCTTTAAGAATTAATCGGAAATAATTTAGTTTTGCATTTATATTAAAATTTTATTAAAGAACGCGTAATAATATTTATATAACGTATACGAAAATTTTAAATACGTTTTATACTAAATCTTATATATATTTAACTTTTAGTATTTTTACTTATTATTACTGTTATTTCGGCTTGTTTAAAAACTTTTATAACTGCCTTATTTCGGCCTATACCATAAGGTCTTTTTTTAAGGTTAAAAATTATTCTTGGTTTTTTGTTAATTAAAACCGTCTAGATAAAAGGGTCCGTAAATATCCTGTAAAATATCGGAAACGTTACCTTAATATTCTTTAATATAAGTTATAAATAAATTATAATTTAATAATCTGAGCAATTAACTATTATTTTTTAATATCTAATTTTACCGTTATTAATCTTAAACTTTTTCATTATTTAAAACGTAATTATTTAAAACCTTATAATAAGAGCTAATGTTATATATAAATTATTAATTTATACGATTATTAATTTTATTTTTAAATCTTTATATCGTTTTTCTTAAGTTATAAACTTTTATTATTTTACGATTTATTGGTTTAGTTTTTTTATTAATTTTAAAACTTACTTTAACTTTTCGTAATATTCTTATTAAATATTAATCAAAAATTTATTATTATATACCTTATCGAATTTAACCAATTAGACGTATTACTTCCGTAAATTTCTTTTTAAAGGAAATTTATTTCTTTAATTATTAAAGATGTTAATTCCAGAACTTATTTTATAAAATATTATATTTACGATTTTTAGAAATATTTACTATAAAATTTTAATTATAAACTTACTTACTGTCGGTTATTATCTTAAATTTATTTATTAAATAATTCATATAATTAATTTTTTTACTGATTTTTTCGGAAAATATAAATATAATTAAAAAACCGCTTAAGATATTATTTCGTATCGTATAATAGATTTTTTTTTTAAATATAAAATTATATCGAATTTTATTAATTTAATAAATTATAGAAAAGATTAATTAAAATCGATATAATCCTATATATTAAATATGTACGTTTTAAACTAGAATTCGCCTTTAAAACGGTTCTAATCCTTAGGACCGTTATAAATAACGAAGGACGTTAATAATATCGTTATTATTATAATTAATAATATATACGAATAATTATTATCAATATATAGCATATATCGTTTTAATAATAACTAATTAATTAATAATAACGCGAATTAAATAAATAAGACTTTTAATTATTAAATATAAAGGATATTAGTTATGTTGTTATATTAAGCTAATTTGCGTATATTTCTCGTACGAGTATAACTTTTATATAGCCTAGTAACGGAACATATATCTTCCGATTAAAAGGACCCTTTCCGTATATAAGATACGTTTAATACCCCTTACTAGCTAATAGGTACCTTATTAAATGTTTGTTAGCTTTAATAATACTAAACTATATTAGGGAATTAGTAGAGTATATCTGGCACCTGCATACAAAGAGTTTATACAGAAAAAGAATGTTTTAAATCCTTAGTTTAATACGTAACTTAAAGTATAATCTAAGTACTTTTATCCCTATAATAACAGTTAATTTATACTAAATTACTAGCTAGAATACTTTAAAATAAAGGGGGCTTTTATTAAAGTAAACGTAGGTTATAAGTATTATTACATAAATTAGTAGGTAAATTATTAACAGTATAAGTTATAAAAGTAGTCCTAATATATAACCATAAATATAAAGCGCTTTTCTAGCTATCTTCTTTACTAGCTACTTTACTTTTTAATAGTTTGATTTAAATCATACTAGTAATTATTAAAATATCTAACCCGGAACTAACTTATTTTTTAACTCGTAAACGTATAGCCGTATTATAATTCCCTCGTTTATGCCTTAAATTTTATATAATATTTAAATCGTAAATCGTTAAAGTCTTAATATTAAAAATCGCCTATAATTACTTAACGTAATATATAAGCGAGTCGCTTATATAAGTAAGTCGCTCGTTTATTACGTATCTAATTTCATATTTAAAATAATTCTTATAACTCTACGAAAACGTAATAAAATTTAATAAAATTTTGCATACCTATTTAACATATAAATCTACAGGGATCAGCATATTTGCATCCAGATCTAACCGATTTTGGTAATTTTATTTATATATTTTATATTATTAAGTATTATAATAAAATCTTAAATAAAATAACCAATACGTTATTAAACTTATTCATATTTTATATATCGCTTTTAAATAATGTATTATACCTTTTATTATTTTTTCTAATTTTATAAATCCTTACGTTTTAAAGATATAAAAAAATGGGTTCGATTTAAAGGCTAAAGATATAAATCAAGATATATTTTAATAAATATTAAAGCAGTAATTTTAATATTTTATATAGTTATATATTACGTAATAATTAAAAAGATATTAAATATGGTATAATTTAATATATCTTTTATAAGCATACGATTTTATTTCATATTTTTATATAAAAGTATAAAATCTGATTTTAACTTAAAATAATCAAATTTTAACGTAATTAAATACGGTTTTAATAATATCTATTAAATTATAAATAAAAAATATTATAATAGTGAAAACTATTTTTAAATCGGATAAGAAATAGTTATTTTATAATATTTTAAATTAATATAGAGAAAGTTACGTAATAAACGAGCGACTAACTTATATAAGCGACTTGCTTATATAATACGTTATTTTTATATCTTTCGTTAGAAAAATAATAAATATTCTTTTTTTATTAAATAAAACGTCGATAATATACCAAATTTCGGCTTTTAATATATATATTTTTTCCGAAAATAATTAACGAAAAAAGGTTATTTATCTTATAATACGGTTCTTTAACGATTTATTTCGGTAACCGTTAATATAAAACTATAATTTTATATTAATATCTTTTTACCTTTAATTATTCTTTTACTGATTATAATTATAGCAAATATATACCAATTTTTATACTTTTATTAATTATCGATTAACGGTTCGTTAAGTACGTTAAATAACCTTATTTAAATACTTTTACTATATTTTAAACTTAGGCCGGTAAAGTTATTGAAAAAATCCCGCAAATCCGGATCGGATGTATAGGTTGTTTAATTTACTCGATTTTATTTATTATAAAATAAAATGAACTTAAGGTAAATATACGGGGTATTATTATTAACTATCGGATTTTAAAATTATCGTAAAAATCTTTCGATTTTATATTTTAAAATAATTAAGTTTAATAATTTTATATTTAATATGTTATTAAAAAAACGATAATTTTAATTACCTTTATATAATTTTTTAACAACATATATCGGTTATTTTTCCGGATAAATCTATGGTTAATTTCGGATATATATTAAATATAATAGAAAATATCCTAGGACATTAATATTATTTATATAATAAACGTTGAAATATTTTAAAAAAAACGAAAAAATTTATATTATTTAACGTAATCGTCTTATAATAACAGGTGTAATATCTTAATATTAAAATATTATTCCGGTTTTTTTACTTATATCGTATCAAAATATAAAATAAAGTACGGATAATTAAGTATTATAATAAACCTAAAACGTTTTTAAAACCTTTAAAGGCGTTTTTCGATAACGGCTTTATTAATTTATTTATAACTTACTTCGAAATATACGTATATTTAAAATTTACTTTTCTATTAATTTGTTTTCCCCGAATAAAATAATAATATATTTCGATATATTTTATTTAAACGAAATATTAAAGGTTTTTAATTAACGTTAATACCCTTTAATTATCCTTGAAAAATACCCTAATAACGATTTTATTACGAGTAACGTTAAATTCCGATAATAGCTTTTATAACTAAATAACTTTCTTAAATATTTAAATTTACCTTATATACTTAGCCTTATAAAATAATAATACGCTAATAATTTATATTTTCGCTAAGTAGCTTCTTACTTAGTTTCTAATATTAAATACGCAACTTACGGTAAATTTATAAAATTATATATAGCTTCCTTAATTAATATTTATCTATTTTTAAAAATTATTTAATTCGCTTTAAAAAATATATTTTAAATTAAAAATACCCTTAAGATATTATAATACTTATTTAATAACATTAAGATAATAAAAAAGAAAAATTTTATATAACAGTTAAAATATAATAAAGCATATATTATATCCGGTCATATTTTTATTATATTATATATTAAATACTTGATCGCTTTTAAGTACTATTTAACGTTAATTTATTTAATTTCGTAATTATTCAAAAGTTCGGAGATTTTTATAATTTTTATAAAAGTTATATTTTTATATATCTTTTATTATCTTAAGTCGGTAATAATTTTCATAAAGTACGCTTTTTAACTTAGCTATATAATTCTATTAATATAATCGCAAATAATAGTTATTCCGATATAATATAAACATGGTCCAAAGTTCGTTTTTTTATAAGGTTTAACGATAAAAAGATTATTTATATAAACGGTAATATATAAATAACCCCTTATAAATATCTCGATATTTAATTTTAACTATAAAAAACCTAAAACTTTTTAACAAATAATAAATATATAATATCAAATTAGAAAAAAAAATTTTAAGCCGTAAATACTTTATTTAATTTATAAACTTTATTTATTTTATAGCTAAATTCAGGCGATTATTTTACGTAAACACCTTTTAAGATATTTCCGTATAAAAAAAGGGTAATTACGTTTATTTACTTAATTTCCAGGTTATAAGTTATAGCGATAACTTTATAACTTTATAACTTATCGGTTTTATTATTAAAACGAAAATATTTATATAATCCAAGCCTTTAATTTATTTCAACCTTTATACGATTTAACGTAGCTTATAACGTATAACTTTACCGTTAAATTCTTTTTTAATTTTATAAATCTATTTACCCGACAAAAATTGTCGGCCCGGTAATAATTTACAAAATTACTAGATGTTATTATCGACTTAGAACATATATTTTTTCCTATTACCTAGAATTATTTTAATTATTAAGGCTTACTTTTAACGTAATTATAACTTTAAGGTTTTAAATTAACATTTATAAGAATAATTTCTATTATTATTATTATAAAGTAAAACGTAGAAATAACTTACCTTTAATCCGTAGTCTTAAATTATAGCTTAAAAATATTTTAAATAGTAAACTTTTATAGTAGGATCTTAGTATTTCGTTAATAAATAATACGTTTTCCGTTAAGGATATTATTATATCGTCGTTATTTTTAAGGGTATATTATTTTAATATATTGCTATCCTCGTTATTTAATATATTTATTATCTTATTTTATAGTTTTAATACCGTTATTAATAATAACTTAAAGTTAAGGTTTTTCCCCTAAGTAACTTACTTAAATAAATATTAAGTTAATAACATTTCGTTTAACTTATTAATTCGGATAATAATAACCATATTTTTTTTTTTTACCTATAGAAAAAATATATAAATACTTTTTCTTAAAACGAACGTTATTAATATTACCGATTATATTATTATTTAATCGGAGGACCGTATAATTAATAAATCCGATACTTTTATAACCGACTATTTTATATAAAACCGTTTTTTAAAACATATTACTGTTTTTATTTAGTAAAAAATAGCCGTTTATTATTACTATAATTCTATTAAGCTAAGAACGATTTTAAACTAGGCCTTATAAAGCATTTTATTTAAAGCGCTATAAGGTAATTTATTCTTTAAATACCTTACAGTAATAACGACTATTAGTTAATATTTTCTATATATATCCTAAACTTCGGTTTAAATGAATATAATTTTAATTTTTTCTTTTAACTTTTTAATAATACTTTTATTAATACCGTTTTATTAATATTAACAAGTAATAGTATAAAAAATATCGATATTTCTTTAGTAATAAAAATCCTAGAATTCGAGATTAAAATATTAACCTAACTATAAGGAAACGCGTTGTAATTCGGGATATCGCTATTGTTCTAATTAATCTAGGTTGTAAGAAAGGTGTAAAAATAGCTAGGACTGGGCTATATATATACAAAGAGTGGGTCTGTCGCGTCCACTCTTCCATTACTTTAAGGACTTCTTATATTTAATTCTTTTAGCTATTATATATATCTTAATCCGCTCTTATAATTAAAGGGATTTTTAAGGTTTTTTAAAGCTATTTACAGTTTCGTCGGCGTTTTTAAGCCTTTAAGTTTCCGTCTTAGCGCCTTTATTTATTAATAGCTAGTTTAATACTTTTTAAGAGGCTGTTTACATAAATTCTTTAAGCCGTTAAAGATAAAATAAGTTTTGCTGCGATAAACCTAGTTTTTATTTTTATTAATGCCGTTCTTATCGTTATCCTTATTGCCGTCCTTTTTCCTTTTCGGATAATCCTTTATTTTATAACCGTATTCGTCGTAGTTTTAATAAAAAGGCTTGCCCTTTTATTTTAATTCGACTTTTTATTATCTTTTTGCGCAACGTAACTTTTTGCCGATTACTTCTTTTAATTTTTATTTCGGAACTCGGTAATAAAGTTATTTAAAACGTAGTTAAGTTAAATAAGTTAAAGTTGAAATGTTTTTTAAATACGTAACGCTTATATTTTAACGGTTTTAATATTTTAAAACGAATTAATAAAAATGATAATTTGTTAACTTTCCGTTATAAGTAAGATAACTTCGCCAGTACGTCGAACGAGACGTTAAAATTCGACAACGGAATCGAGAGCTAAATCTTTTTTTACGTTTTAATAGAAAAACTGGAGCTGGGTTTAAAGGTCGAATTATTCGTCGATACCTTTATTTTCGTCCGTTTTTTTCAAGGCCCCAAGTATTAAGGTTCTTTTCGTAAAACCGGAAATAACTGTTATAGGATTTTCTTTAACGTTAGTAATAACGTTTATAGTTATTCGAGTTTTATTTACTGCCGTAAAGCGGTTCGATTTATCGCCGGCGTAACCGATGGAGGTAAGCGTTACTTAAAACGCCGTTTTCCATATTTTTTAATTGCCTTTACTTTCGAGGCGATTTATCTTCGACAGTTTTAAGTCGAAAGTATCTCAATTTAAGTAGGTAGCCGTTAACGGTATTTTCGCTTTTTTATTACCGTTATTATTACCGTACTTTAAGTTAGCTAGCTTTTGTTATAGCTTTTTTAGTTATTTCTTAAATAACTTTACTATATTAATTACCCTTTTTTTCTTCGTAGCTAGTATATTTCGTTAGTACTCCTTAATTTCTTTCGTTAATTACCTAATACGGCGATAGTCGACATTATGGTTTTTCGAACCGCTTTTTCCAGTCCTTCGCCGATGAACCTTAAGCAACCTTTTTTTCTGGCTTTAACTGCTAAGTTAAACGCGCGCCCTTTGCGCCGACGACCCCCTTAAGCGGTACTTCGAATTGCGTACAAAATAAGTGGTTTTAGATGTTAATTAACAGTTAAAATATTAAAAAATGAGAATTAGAAGATGCTACTATATAAGTAACTGCGTTGTATTTCGGGATATCGCTGTTATTTTGATTAATTTAAGTTATAGGAAAAGTGTAAGAGTAGCTAGGACTGGGCTATATATATATAAAAAGTAGGTCTGTCGCGTCTACCCTTCCGTTGCCCTAGGGACCTTCTATACCTAATTTCTTTAGCTACCATACATATCCTAATACTAACTTATTAATAATTACTATACAACAACGTTACTCGGATTTATTTTATTTTATTAGGAAGCTTTTAAATATTTTAAGCCAGTTTTTAAACTGTTAAAATAAAACGGTTTAAGTTATTTATTAATAATTATAAGTAATACCGAATTATCCGGTATATTTTTATAATTAATTATATTATATAATATACTTACCTTATTAAAGTATAAAAATTTTAAGTTATAAATATTACGTTTAATTTTATGTTTATATTATTTTTTACGTAAATGTTCTTACATATAAAGCTTATAAAAATAATATTTACTAAATAGTTTTATACCGGTCGATATATTTATTAACTTATATAAATTCCGATTATTTAAGTATTTTAATTATTTATATTAAATTTTTAAGGCCGGATTAAAACCGAAATAAAAGTAAAAAACTATATTAAAACCTATTATATTAACGGCGTTATCGAATTAATCTATTATATATAAGCTAGTTAATTTAAAAGTCGTTATAAATATTTTATTCTTTTTAATTTTAAAAGCGATATTATATCGAAATAAAAATTCGACTTTTTTTTCATTAATCTGTAAAATCGATATTAGATTTACTTTTAAGTTAAAGTAATAAATTACGCTTTTAATAATTACTGGTTCGAGTACGTTATTAATTATTACGTTAAATGTTATAATGTTTTTATATTTAACTATTAAATATTTCTTTTTAATTTTATAAATCGGGGGATTTTAATAAGAATATAATTCGGTAAATAACCTTTTATTATAGTAACTAACTTAATTATAGCTATTATTTAAAATGATTATACTTTAAAACATTTTTATTAGTTTTACTATTTCTAGTTTTACTAATATTATAAATCCTAATTTTATTACTTTTTACCTCGTATTAAAATTTATAAGTAAATATTTTAATATCGGTTTAATAATTAACGTAACGAGTTATATAGAAATAACAATAAATAATAAAACGGTTTTAACGATAAAATCGATATAACGTAAACTTTTAAGTAAGAAGCCGAGTAAACGTCTTCCGAAAAAGCAAAAATAAAAAATCAGTTATAATATAACTCGTAATAACTTTTTAATAGAGTTTTTAAAAGCTAAAAGAATTATAGTAATAATGGCCGAAAAAGTTATACTTTTCCCCCGCGTCTTAGTAATTATTAAATTTACAACCTTCGAATTTAATACCGTATTATTATTAAAACGTTACTTTTTATTATTTAATTTACTCCTATATTATTAGGTAAGTATTTTCTTCAAGTATTTAAACTAGTATTTATCCGTTAAATAATTAGCTATTTTATACCCTGCTACTTTATAATAAGTATAAAAGTAAATATTAAAGCTATCCTTCCGCTTTTTATTATTAATATAATTATAATTTGAGCTATAAATTTAATTTTTATTTATAGTTATTATATTAACGTTTGCGGTTATAATTTTATTATATTTCTGGGTTTGTTTTTTTATAAGATACGTCGTAAAATATTTTTAAAAATAATAGTAAGTTTAATAAGATTACTCGTACTATCACGTTCCGGGATAATATTATTAATCTGGGAAAAGGTAAAAAAGGAAATAATATAATCGTTACAGAATAAAAAAAAAGTTGCTAATAAAATATAGCTGTAAAATAATACAAATAAAATCGAATTTAGTAAAGTCGGTACGAATGTATCGTAATTTAATCGTTAAGTTAATTATTAAACCTCTTATAATTAAAAAGGTAACGTTTTATTAAAAAGATATGTTTTAAAAATATCACGTTACTTTTTACCTTATATTTCTTTTCCAGTTTCGCTTAAACGAAAATAATTATATCGAATAGTAACCCTTTAAAGGGACGGGGTTTAACTTTATTTTTAAGGTTCTCTTTAAGTTGGTATCGGATATTGCCGAAAGCTTTATTCTATTTATCCCGCCAGAGTTTTTCCTTTTTCCTTTTTTCGGCGTCGGTTAGCCCGTCGACTTCGAGATTTTCGACTTTGTTTCTATTCGGAAAAGGTTTGGCGTACCTTTATATATATAAGTAATTTATTAGTTACTTTTTTAAAGCTAAACCATTTCGTTAGTAATTTAAGTTTCGTTACGTTATCGAATATACTAGAAATAATTTTAACCTCGGCTATAATAATTAACTTCGTTTTTAATTTGTAATAATAATTATAAAATTATCTATACGTTTTTTAATAACTAGTTTACTATAATAATTTAATTCGAAAAATTCTGCAAAGAGTTTAAAAGTTATAAAATTAAATATAATTAATTTAAAAATAAGAAAATAATAAAAATAATATTAAAGTTAAATAATAATAGATAACTAATTAAAGATAAGAATAAAGAGTTATAAAAAATATGTTTAACGTTTTCGAAAAAATCGAATAAATTAAATACTAAAAATATTTAAGTATAGTATTTAAAATTTCTTTCGTTAAAAAAATTAAAAAAATTATGGTTTAAAAAAAATTAAAATCGAAAAAGATATTTCGAATTATTTGTTGCAATATTAGCCTCGGTTAATTCTATAATCGATTTTATAATAAACGTTCGTTATTTCGATAATACGTATTAAAACATTTAATAATTTAATATTTCGAAATACTTTAAGTAATTAAGTAAATAAATAAGATAATATTTATAATCTATTTATCGTTATAATAAATTTCTTAATAAACGTCGTAATAATTAAAATAAAAAGTCTTATTTTTTCCGTATAATAAGTTTAATAAAGGAAATAAGTAAATTTTCTCTATAATCGGCTCGTATAATAAATAATAAATATATTTTATACGTATATATATAACCTATATTAAGGTTATAATTCAAAGGTTAAATTTTTTTAACGTATATAACGATATACGCAACGAACTTGTTTAGAATACGTTTTAATATATAAACAGGTGAAATATTAACATAATTAAAATAAAGATAAATTATAAGCTATCCGGGCTTACAACCTGTTAAAGTAAACGCAGGTTATAAGTGTTATTGTATAAATTAATAGGTAAGTTATCTACAGCATGGGTTATAGGGCTGGTTCCAATATATAGCCATAGGTATAGGACGCTTTTCTAGCCACCTCATTTACCAGCCACCTTACTTTCCGACAGCTTCTTAGTTTAACTAACATGTCGGTGGCCTGTGCACTATTAAAAAATGTGTCAAAACAGCGCTAAAACAGGCCAGGAAAGATATATTTGGGAAATAGGCATGTCGTTTCCGTTTCTAGACAAAACGCATCACTAGTCCATACCGGCCCACGCTAGCATATCAATGGAGCTCGCGTGTGGGTTAAAGACGTTTCTCCTCGTCGGAACAAACAACTGCTCCGTAATGTCACCCGTAGAGAGACGCGGGAGTGTAGCGCTTCCGGGCTAGTTCCGAGTCCTGTACTACTATGTAACCTCATGAACATCGGAACTTGAACCGGACGAGGATCCATCCTGGCTAGGCAGCAGATATATTCCGCTAGTGTTGTCTATTCGTGATGACGACCTGATTAGATATTGGCTAACCCAGCTTGTCATTCTGCGAACATCGTGAAGATATTCATTGTCTTAAAACCGTACGCCTCATTACTTCGGACCTTGAACTACGGCTTTCGACACCTGGGAACAGGTATTCTGCGCTTCGGAGTAATGAGCATGCAGTTACCATGGCTATCTCACATTTTGCACTCGAAACCCAAGAGAGGCTGGTGGCCCACACTCTGCGGTCCAACCTGGTCCTATTTTTCTTAGTTCCTTTTGCCTACATCGCTATCAACGAGTTTATCAGGGTTAGGGCTCGCATACCGAAGCTGAATGGCCCAAGAGGCCTTCCTTTGATCGGTAATATCTGGGATATCCGGACGAATGCCGCCGAACGCTATCGTCAGTGGGCCAAGCAGTACGGGATATCTATCAGGTCCAACTCGGAAACATTCCTGTGGTCCTCGTGAACTCAGCATCGGCGGCCAAGTTAATGTTCGGCCAGAATTCGCGGGCGTTGGCATCTCGGCCCGAATTCTACACCTTCCACAAAGTGCTCTCTGACACGGCCGGCACTACCATAGGTACGTCGCCTTACAGCGACTCCCTCAAGCGGCGGAGAAAGGGTGCCGCCTCGGCGCTAAACCGCCCGTCAGTGTCTACGTATGTGATGCACCTCGACGTGGAAAGCCGCGACTTCATTGGCGAACTCTTCACCTACGGCAGGGCCGGCAAAGAGCCCGTAGACCCCATGCCGATGATCCAGAGGCTGTCGCTCTCCCTGTCCCTGACGCTCAACTGGGGTGTGCGCATGAGCAGCCAAAAGGAGTCGCTCTTCCACGAGATCACGCACGTCGAGGAGGAGATCAGCCGCTTCCGATCCACGACCGGTAACCTGTAGGACTACATCCCCCTCCTGCGCTTGAACCCTTTCAACTTCCACTCGGCCAAGGCCCGGGAGATGCGCGACCGCCGCGACGCCTACTTGTCAGCGCTGAACAAGGGCCTCGACGACGCCATGGCCACCGGCCAACATAAACCTTGCATCCAAGGCAACATCATTAGCGACAGGGAGGCCAAGCTGTCCAAGGAGGAGCTGACCTCAATCAGCCTGACAATGCTTTCGGGCGGCCTCGACACCATTACCACGCAGGTCGCCTGGTTCTGTTCCTTGCTAGTCAACAGGCCCGACATCCAGGAGAAGGCGGTCTCCGAGATCCGCAAGTTCTACGGCGAGGATAAGCCTCTCTGCGACGCTAGTGACGACCAGCAGTGCCCCTACATCGCGGCTCTTGTGCGTGAGTCGCTGCGCTACTATACCGTGCTACGACTGGCCCTTCCCAAGGCCTCTATAAAGGGTATCACGTATAAGGATACCGTAATACCCAAGGGAACCATCGTGTTCCTCAACTCCTGGGCGTGTAACATGGGTACGTCTCCACATCGTTCTCCCTGCGACGATTTCGCCGCTAGGTAATACGTATATAAAAGACTCTAAGCTAACAAAGGCACTTCCTCCCGCGGACCCGGCGACCTGGTCGGATCCCGAGGTCTTTCGCCCCGAGCGGTACCTCGAGCAACCGGACGCGCCCATGTTCACCTACGGGATGGGCTACCGCATGTGCGCCGGCTCCATTCTGGCCAACAAGGAGCTCTATTTGGTATACATGCGTCTGATAAATAGCTTCCGCCTCGACAAGTTCGAGGACATCGACTACCACCCTGTTTCCGGCAACGCGGATCCAAGGAGCCTGGTGGCCATGCCGAGGCGCTACAGGTCACTGTTCGTGCCAAGGAACGAGAGAGCCCTCGCCGAGGCGCTCGGGAAGCCGGGGCCGAAGGAGGCTGAGAGTGTGGTCGCCTAGTGTTGTTGCGTGAAGCCGCGACCGGCCGCACACGAGGGTAACAGTGGAAAGTTGCAAATATAGGTTACTATCAGCAGTTGAGAAACACGCTTGATCTACCAATCAAGGGGTCTTTGGAGTACGTAGCGAGAAACTCGCAGCTAAATATGAATGGATCTATCCATTCGAAGATTGAGAGGTCTATAGTTACAGAGAGGAAACCTGTTAGCCTAAGCTGGCCAGTCTTCTTGGGGTATTTATTCCATCCAGATATATCGTCTTTGACCAACTGGGCTGGGTCAAAATCAGGGAAGGAGCTACTTAACAGCCTGTGGCTGCAATCGAGTAGAGTAGCCGGAACTTTTGTGGTGGTTGTGGAAGATGCGGGTAGCTACCACTGCGGGTAGGAGGGTTCATATATATTGCGAGACCACAGGTCAAGTTTTCTCGTCCAGGTTAACGTCTACTAGCTCCTGCTTAAGTCCCCGCACCCATCTCTCCGCTCCAAGGTAGTGTAATTATTGCGACGAAGCTATTTTCAGCTGCAATTGCCACTTAATTAAATACGAAGCCATTCCGTGATTGCCTAGGTTCTCGGAAGGCTTCCAGGCGCGCTCAATTGCTTCCTTTTGCCGTATTACGTCAGCTATGCTTGCAAAACTCTCATTCAAATCGTCCTTGACAGCTGTTTTCGGCTTGGGCTTTGGATCCGCAACCTAGGCTTCTGAGCCTTCTATTATGGGTTGGCAAAGAGCCACTTGGTGGTCCTTTCGGTCAGGGCCCTTGCCTATTGCTCCGAAGAGCAACCTGCTTGTTGGATCCTTTGTAGAACCGATCCCTGAAATAATAGCTCGCCGCTAGACCTCTGTATTGCATTGTGGCGGACACAATTGCCGCTAAATTACAGGGTACGGTTTGGCCCTTGAAAATTATAAGGGGACGGAAGGCTCGGCCATCTCCCGAGACACACACTCCTTTACGCATAAATCACCACACGGTCGGTACCCAGATATTTAAATCATATGCTTACCATTTACCCCGCAATTGCATATCGGTCGCAAACGGACTAAGTCGGAAACCCTCCTTACGCTTCACCCTACTAATACGCCGCTAATTCTCATATAAAATCAACAAAATAGCATACTTATAATTAATAAACAAAATAAACTAATAGTTAAAACATTTATAATAAAATTATTTCAATTAATATATATATAAAAATTAAATTTAAAACGATTAAAAATTTAAATATACTTTAAATATAAATTTATTAATAAATTAAATAAAATATATTACGTAGATAATTAAAGAAAGAAATAAAAAGAAAATGCGATTTATAGAATAATTTTACGGTTATATAAATAAATTATAAATGAAAAAACTATTTTTTTTTAAAAAGACGTAATCTTATAACTTAATTAAATAAATTAATAAATTATACTATTTTAATTTACTAAGCTTTATTAAAGCTTAATCTTTTTATAAATTACTTAATTCTGGTTATATGGATACTAATTTTTAACGGAATTTTAAACATTTTTCGTAATCCAGAATAGCCGGATAATTATCGTTCGTAATTCTTTTTAGATCGATACAAAAATTAAACTTTAACTGTTTTAATCGAGTTATCGTTATTTTTTAATTTTGCTAGTAATTTTCTATAAGCTAGATATTTTCTGGCATGTATTTATATAAAGATCCATTATTTCCGTTATTATGAATAAAATCGTATCCGATAACTAAAAATAAATCTTAATTTTTCAAAAAAACTATCAATATTAATAAAAATATCGATAAATTATATTTATCGATTTATTTTATTTAAATTAAACACCGTAAATAAAATAGTTTCGGTTAAAATTTCGAAAATGCGAGATATTATATTTGTATATTTAAATTTAACGGATATATTTTAATTATTTTAATTAAAAAAGCTTTAAAAATAATAAAATCGATCGAAGTTAATAAAGTTATAAGACTAACAAATCGTTACTAAGTTATCTTATATAGATTTAAGCTTTACGATAAAATGTTTAATATTTTTTAATTTATTACTTTTCTAGAAATTCTCTATATTAAACTAGTTAAAAAGTATAAAATCTATTAAGTTAAAACCTGTCGGTATTACGTAATAATTAGCTTTGAAATAAAGCTTTTCGAAATTAAAATGTATAATTTATTTAACCGTAAATATTATTAATTATTACCGTATTTAAAGATATTAAATATTAATATAATTAAATCGTATTTTTAGTTTAGCTTAAATAATACTGTTTTAACTTGCTTAACTTTATACAAAATAACTTAAAGAGTATATATTAATTTTAATATTAAGAATGTTAAATAATTTTAAGAAATAAAGTTAAATTTTTTAAATTAAGTCTTCTCGTTTATTTCGATCGATTTTATTACTAATATATAAGTATTAATATAATATTAAAATAGAAACTATTTAATATTAAATTATTTTTAAAACCTTTATTATAAAATACTCGTTTATCGTAATAATAAAGCTTTTAAATAAACCGTTTTATTTATAATAATTAATATTTAATAATAAATTTAAGTAAATAATTAAATCTTTATAATTAATTTTTATAAGCTCTTTATAACTATATATATTTTATTCATATTTATAATAAATACAGTATTTTTAATTTTTCGTTTAAACTTTATTAATATAATTATTTTTAAAGTTTTCTAAATGCGATTATTTATAACTAGTTCTTTTTACCTGTAAACGTTTATATTTTTTGTCGTAGAATAGGGGTAATTTGCTTAGTTATTAAAACTTGCTAGCCTGTAAGCACCTCGTAAAAACGTTGTTCCGGGGCTCCTACGATATATATAGAGCTTTTTAATTACCGCTTTTTAAAACCCAGATTAACTAAGTTAATTTACACTTTATATATTTTATGCACTTTTTTCTAATAATTAGCTTAACTGTTACAATTATAAGCCCGGTATTTTAATTACGCAAAATAATTACAATTAAAATAATTACAACTTTTTATTTACTTATTTAAAAACTATATTACTCTTTAATATATCGGATAATCTTATCCCTAAGAACGTAATTTTTAAAAATTGCTTTAATTACCCTAATTAATTCCTTTTTTTACGTTTTAATACTTTTTCGCATAATATTTAAAACTTTATAAATCCAGATATATCCGACGTAAAACGTTTTATAAAATTTCGAAAATTCTTTACAATCGAAATATATATTATAGATATTAATGCCTAAACAAGGAAATAACATACGGATACATTAACCAAATAGCGAAACTTTAATATAAATCTTAAGTAAGGTAATTTTACTTCGGAAATTTTTAAAAAGCAAAACGCCCTAAATCTTAAAAAACGATATAAATTTAATTTAAAGCGTATTATAAAAAATAACCGGGAAAAATTACGAAAAGCTTTCAAAATAACCGTTAAATACGTTAATATTTAGATATAGATTAACGGAACGGTAAAAAGCCAAATTTTTAAAAACGCTTAAGTTAACCTGGTAATTTAAAAAAAACTATTATTTGGGATTTACTTAAAAAGTTAAAGGATTAATTCGTTTTTTTAAAATTAAGTATTATTACGACGGTAGGTAAAGATTACCGTAAAGCTCTGTACTTAGCCGAGGTAAACTATATAAAGTCTAATTAATAATACCGGACCTGGTTTACCGCCTATATTTAAGAAAAGGCGTATAACCTTTAGGAAATTAAGGGTACGTTTGCGGTAAAAAACTTCTTAAGCGCCGTAATAAAGCGTTTCGTATTTAATTAAGGGAGAAAGAAGTTAGTTAACCTTATCCGAGATAATTTTTTCGGCAAACTTATTATAAACTTAAAGGAATTAAGATTTTGGTTTTCGGCGATATATTACGAAAATAATTTAAGGGCCGAAATTAAAGCTTTTGGGATTTTTGTTACGTTAATAAAAAAATTACTTTCCGATTCGGGATTAAGGCCTATTTTTAACGCCGATTTTTTTTTGCTAAGGGCGCCTAAAAAAAGAAATAAATGCCCTTGTTTAGTTATATTAAATAAAACTTATAAGTAAGAGTTTAAGGAATGTATTATTTTACGTCTGGCGATTACGGGGGTAATTACTTGTAGGATTTACTAAATTAACTTAAAGGAATAGGAAAGGATTTGCGAACGTTTTAAATAAAGCAAGTAAAAGAAATTCCGCGATAAAATTAAAGAGTTTTTTAAGTAAAAGGAATTTGTCTGGGGTTTTATAAAACGATTACCGTTTAATACAAACGTTTAGTTCGGTAATATTACCGTAACGTTAATTAATTTATATATTTTAATTACCTTAAATTTAATATTAAAAATTTATATTATTATTCATTTCGGCAGATATTTTTTATTATAATTTACCCTGTTCGATAATTATAAGGTAAGGTATTTAATAAATATATAAAACTTATTTATCCCCGGTTTTTTTATTTCCAATATTATAAGGGAAACAGTAAAAATAAGGTTTTCTTTACTGCCGATTAACAATATAGAGTAAAAGGTAATTATAAGATTACTATTCGGAGTTTTAAAAAAACCAGAATATAATTTTACTTTTAACGATATAATAATAATAAAAGGTTTTTATGTTAATATTATTTCGGAAGTTTTACTGCGTAAAGCTAGGATCTAATATTACGGTATAAATTGTTCCTTTCGGCGTAAAAAAATTAACAAAAGTATTATTATTAAGAAATTTATTTGCGCGTATAATTTAGCTTTCCTTAAATATAAGCTGTTATTCTTTTATTTAAATATTTTACCAGTAATTCCGTAAAGCCCCGTAAGTATTTTAATATTTTTTACGATTAATAAAAAAAAGGAAAACCGTAAAAGCGATTAAAAAATCTCTTATATTTTCGTAAAGGAATAAAGGATCTTTAGCATTTTAAATTTAGGTATTTTAAACATAAAGCGTTAAAATCGTTTATTAAAAACGCTAGGAACGTTATTGTAAAAGGGATAAAATATTTAAAGTACGTAAACTACGTTCGTACGTACGCTTTTTAAATAATTTCGAGGTGTAAACCCGAAAACAAAGCTTTTAGACTTTTTTAGCGTATTGTATAGGATTATTTTAATTATCTTACCGGTTATAATGGCTTTCGGTAGCTCCTGGCGATTAAAGATAAATATAATAAAAAGCTTTTCGCTTTTTTAATAATTAATCGCTTTAAAGCGATATCGTTTTAGATTATTAAGAATTTCGAGCACTAAGTACGTAAGCAATATAAGCTCCTTATCTGCAAAATTAAGTAGGATAATAATACTGGAACGATCGTACCAAACGGATTTACAAAATATTAAGTGTAATATATTAAGGAAGGAATCGAACTTAAAATATTTCCCTTATATATTAAAGAACCTGTAAAAAAAAGCGAGCGAATAGGTTAAAAGCTAATTAATAAAGTTTTTAAAATACAGCTAGAAACGAACTTCCTTAAAAACCTTTAACTAGAAACAATAAAAGCAGCTACGTAGCTATATAATATAAACCCGAACTACGCGTACGATTTACTTTCGTTAAATAAGGTATTCGCTTGTTAATTTAAGCAGTATTTTCGTTAATATAATCCCGTTATTATTAATATAATTACGGTAAACCTTAGGCCAAACTAGTCAGGGATTTACGCATACGGCGTACGCGTTTATCCGTTAACAAAAAAGCGAAAAACAGGGAAAAAAAGGCAAACGTAAAAAATAAAATCGAAAACTTATATCGGTTATTTAGTAAAGTACTAAGCTTTTAACTTACACCGAATATAAGTACCAAAGCTCCTCAAATTTATTATTACGCGTAACGTTAAATTTAATAAAAATATCTTTTATTAGCCAGAAAAGGAAAAAAAAAAAACGTTGGCCCTAGTTATAAGTAAGGAACTTGCGAATAACTTACATATTTCCGAAAAAAAGAAAATACTTGAAAAAAATATAATTTTCGATATACTTAACGCATAGGATAATTTTCGCTAAAATCACAGCGTTCTAAAGCTTGAAAATAACCTTATTTCCGATCAGAAAGACCTAACAGGTAACTAACTAAAAGGTTAGAACTCGGGGATAAAAAAGCATATAAACAAAGCTAAAAATAATCTTAGATTTTTAACCCCTAAGAATATTTCTAATCCGGAAAGTAAGGTCTAGGAAAACGATTTAAAAAACGAAACTTAGCGGATAATTAAAAATATTAAACCTGCGGATAATGCAAAAACTAATTTAAACGAAAAAATAAGTACGAAAAAAGCTTTCCGGAATATATACTTAACGAAACATATAAATAAATTAACCGACTCGCCCGAATCTAAAGTTAGGCTCGGAACTCTAATAAATAAGAACCTTACCGGTAATTAACAAAACCTTACCTTTAAAGCTCCTAATTCAAAAAAGAACAAAAAAAAAATAAAAATAACTTACGCAAAAAAACGAAAAATTACGGAAATAAAAAAATCCTAATAATACTAAAAATGGTAACGCTTACTCTTTAAATGCTACCGTAATTTATAAAAGCAGTAAAATATACCTAGCTTTAAATCGACATTAGGAAAAAATAATTTACCTATTTCCGTTACTGCAACATACAGCAAAATAAAAACACGAAAAACTATATACTTTGTATATAATAATCGCAACAAAAACGCTATAAAAAAACGTTAAACAGCTTAACGCAGCGCTTAACAAACTTAAAATCTATAAGGATCAATTAGCTAAACCGCCTAAACGCTAAAAAAATCTCGAAAAACATCCCTTAAAAAACGCCTTTAAACAAAATACTAAAAAAAAAATCAAGGCGCTTACAAAACACGGGGTATAAAAAAAAATACCGATTACATAAGCCAAATCCAAATTAATTACCCTAAAATAAATATTTATATACAAATTCGATAAAAATAATTAGTTAAAACGCTATAAATTACGTATTTATATACGCGGTAATCTCCAAAAAACCAACTTGCTTATTAACATATACGCCGCCACGCTTATAACTAAATGCTTTAAAATAACTATAACTATAACTGCTAAACGTAACCTTAAAACCTATTAATATAATATAAAAACAGCTTTCCTAAACGTTATTTATAAAAAACAGGCCAAAATAACTTACGCTTTCCCGGATAAATTTAAAAAAAACGGAATATATACAAAAATCAAACGAACCTTATATAGGTTTAAAAACTTACCTTTATAATAATATCGAAAATTTTCCTCGACTTTACAAAAATTAAAGTTTATTTCATCCTTAAAAAAACCGTACCTATTTTATAACAAATAACGTACGTTTATTATTATATTTTTTATAAATAATCTATTATTCCTATATTACCAAAAAAATAAATACGAAATTAACAAGATAATTACCAAGTTAAAAGGAACGTATAAGCTAAAAAACAAAACGAAATAAACTAATTTTTAAATATTCGAATAATCCGGAATAAATCGAAAAAGCAAATTATTTTAACGTATAACTTTTATATCGAAAAAATCGCTATTCGTTTTAAATTAACAAATAACGCATATACCCTACCGATTTCTTTAAAAATTAAAAAATTTACCTTTAATAGCGGAATTACTTTTAAAAAACAAATTAAAAACTATTAAAAAAGCGTAAATTCTATTTTATACATTATAATAATAATTTAACTAAATATAACCTTCGTTACCTTTTTATTGTCGAAATTCCTAACCAACCTTTTAATTAAGTATATAACAGTTATTAATAAAGTAATCTGCTACCTTTATTATACGTATTTCCTTAAAATCGTATACAAAAATATAAATAAAAAAACCTAAACTTTATTAATCGTAGAAAACGCATTATTTACTAATAACTTTAAAATACAATAATTTTCCTAAAATTATATAATAATACTTTTTAAAAAAGTAATTATATAAAAAACAGCTCGTTAAATAACGGTAACGACCTTTATAATAAAAATTAAACTATTTGCATTAAAGTATACGGTTAAAAAAACCCTAACTATTAAACGGTTATTCCGAAATTTTAAACTAAAATTAAATTAACTATAAGAAATTTTCTGTAATAATTAATAAGCAATTAAATTAATAATAAAAAGAAATTAATATTTAATTACGTTACGTCGACATATAAAATATATAACTGCGTTAAAAAAAAACCGGGAATTATTTAACGTTTTTTATCTATTTATAACGTAAATATTTATTAACGGATTAATTAAAACTTGTTTTAAGTAAAAATTTAAATATTTTAAATTATTCCTTAACTTATAAAACTTACGGTAAATATTATCGGGTAATCGTAAAAATAAATAAAATATAAAAGTTATTATTAAGCTTAAAACTTTTAAAACGAACTTTTCTTAATTATTAAAAAAAAAAAACTATTATTACTATTACTATTATTCCTGCAGCAAAAATACGTTTAAAATCTGCCTAATTAAAGCTAGCACTTACGCGCGCATTACAGCGGAACTAGTAGCAGGCGTTACAAAGCCGGTAAACGCAATATTACTTTCCTCCTTTTACTTTTTTTTTTTCCTTTTCGAAAAAAACGTATACGGTAACGCGGAAATAGCAAACCTTTTATTACGTAATTAATTTTTTCCCTAAAACGCGTAAATAAAAAAAGGGATTTATAACAAGGCAATCGCCAACTTTAAAAACCGCAACTAAACAAACGGCAAACGAACGGGCGAAAATAAGGCTGCGATTAATAATTAATTAAAAAAAAAACTTTTAGAAAATAAAGAAAATACGTATACCGGAACGCAGGTATACCCGGAAACGTAGCGCCAATAATAATTACTTACGGCGGTATCGAAACATATACCTGTAAAGCGGCCCGCAAACGCGGAACGTAAACAACCGAAACAAAATTCGGTACGGCGCACGTTACGCGCAAAGTACTAGCAATAACGGCGTACGGGCATCTCGGAAAGTGCAAATAAAGCAAGGCCCGTAAAAATCTTAACGTCAGCATTAGCATTAAGGGCCTCAATGGCGGTTACTACGGCGGCTGCGGCTACGGCAACTGCGGCAGCGGCATCGGCGGTGGTACGTTCGTCCTACGCGCGTTAAATACGTACAGCGCAAACGCGTATAATAGCAACGCAGCAAACGTTTAAATTACGACAAAACATTTATAATCATTATTAATAAATTTACGTAAAGTTACTTTAAAACAATATATACTTACGGTTATAATTATTATTATTATTATTATTATTAATAACTGTAATTAATAATTAATACGTTTAATAACTTACAGTATACGTAGTATATACGCAAAACGCAAAAAAAAAATATTTACTTTTAGTAATAATAATAATAATAATAAGAATAATAATAATAATATTAATAATTTACAACACGAACGTTAACTTCGTAATTTTTTCTTTTAAACTTAAGGTATTTACGAAATTACTATACGAACCAAAAAAAAAAAACAAATATTATAACGTTAAAAGCTTAATAGAAAAATGCAAGCACCTAACCTCGGACCCCACCTAATAAATGACCCTAGCAATGAATAGCGATTTTAACCTAAACGCGCGATATTTAAAAATAAATAATAAATTAACAAAAATGCGTATACAAAAAATGTAAGTTATAATAAAATTAACATTATATAAAATTTATAAAGAAAATATTTTTATAGTATACAATATAATATTAAGTATATAATAAATATAATAATGATAATGATAAAACGTTTATATTTATATTTATAATAAATAATTAAGGTATAAAGATAATAGTATATATATTAAAATAGTAAATTATAATTTAAATTTTATTTTACAATTCGTTAAATCTTTATAAGATAAAAATACGATTTAATTTTTAGTAATTTTAATATTAGTATATATCAAACTAAAACTTGCTTAAATTATATTATTAAGTAATTAAAATATATAACTAAATTACAAAAGAGGCTTATAGGGTTATTATTTAATAAAAACCAATTTAACTATATATATAATAGTTAATTTTTAAAAAATAAAATAATTAATAAAAATACATATTATTTAAGATTTAATGATATATACGTAATATAAAAGTAATAAAATATATGTAAATTAAAAGTTTTTATAAATATATCGTTTATAAAATTATAAAAATAATATTCTTTTTAAAAATTTAAATTTTAAATTTATTTAAATAAAGTTTTATAAAATAACATATGTTTTTCTATATTATTATAATAATATAAATTATATTATACTAAACTTATTTTAAAAATACTTTAGTTTAATATTATTAATATAGAATTTAAAAATTATATTTTTAATATTATATATTTATTAAAAAAAATAAAAGTTATTTTATAAATTTAAAGACGAAGTAAAAATTTAAGATATTATTATATTTTATGTTTTATATTAACCTAAACATCTTTATAAGTTATTTCCTTATTACTATATTTTAATTAATTTATAATAAATTAATGTAAAATCTTTATATTTTTATTTTATAAAATTTTTAAAATAACATAACTTAATTTATTATAATAAATTTAAACGTATATGCAACTTTATATCATAATTATTATACTTTTAATAAAACATTATTATCTATTAAGTTATTATTATTTTTTATATATTTATTAAACAACTTAACACTTTTAAGTTTTATATTATATATTATATATTACTAAACCGATGTTATATAACTCAAATACTTTCTATTATATAAAATATATAGCGAGTTGTCTTATAATGTTAGATTTATTATTATAAGTATTTTTGTTAATTTGTTATAAATTTTTAAATATCGCGCGTTTAGGTGAAAATCGCTATTTATTGCTAGGGTCATTCATTAGGTAGGGTCCGAGGTTAAAGCGCAAACCCACCTTTTCGTTACCTGTTGCTATAAGTAATAAAAAAAAAGAACATAGTAACCAATTTCCTTAAAAACACTTAAAATATATACGACGTACATTTTTATTATTGTACTTAAAATACGCGTTAATAACGTCATTTCTTTTATTATTATTATCTTATTTATTTAAAAATTACATAAACTGTAATAAATAGATTTAAAAAAGCATTTCCCTTTTATTTAAAAAATATATCGCAAAATAAAGGTAATTTGCTTAATTATTAAGATTTACTAACTTATAAACACCTCGTAAAAACGTTATTCCGGGGCTCCCACGCTATATATAAAGCTTTTTAACCACCGCTCTTTAAAGCCCAGATTAACCAAGTTAATTTATATTTCACACACTTTATGCACTCTTTTCTAGCGATCAGCCTAACTATTACATTTTTTATAATAAGTATTTTTTTATAAGATATATAATTTTAAATTCTTAACGTTTTTTAAAGATGTAGTTTATTAAATAAAAATAATTTCGTATATAAGTATTAGGTTATTTAATATTAATAAATTAACCGATTTAATTATTTTAGCGACAGGTTATTTTGGTATTTTTTATTTATCCAAGGTCGTTAAGCTTAAGCCGTATTATCTAGGCTAAGTTAAAAATACGATGTAATTATACTAATAATTAATACGATAAATACTTTATCTAATAATTTCGAATACGGTAACTCTTGATAGTTTTTACGGTAATAATAAATTATATATTTCCGTTACGAAAAGCCTTATCTCGAAACCGATTATCGCGTAATGTCGATAAGCTTCGACCTTGATAAACTTTATACCCTCTGGCTTTACGGTTCGACAAAGGGAATTTTCTAAAATACAGATAATAACTTAGGAAATATTAAGTTTTTCGCGGTAAACCTTAAGTCCGTATAAGATAGCTACTTTACGACCTTTTGCCAGTCCTACAATTTTAACCTTTATCGATTTTACGATACCTTTTCGAATCTTTATTAATTAAAATAATTAAAACATATCGGGCAATTCTTATTATAAAATACCGGTATTCTGTAATTATAAAACCTTTACCGAAAACGTTTTTTTTAAGGTTCTTAAGCTTAATAAAGCTTTAAAACGAGCTAAAAATATCGATATCTCCGTCAATTTAACCAGCCTTTCCCAAAAAGATCGGATTTAACTTTTAATCCTTAAATATAATTTGATTTATATAAGTAAAAGTAATTAAAAGTTGGATAACCTTATAGTAGAAAATATTAACCGTATAAAAGAACTACTAGAAAAGCTAAATATTAACAGTAAAATGTTTAAAAACTTCGAAATTTAATTTTTAACTCGATATAAAAGGGATTACGAGCAATAGTGTGTCCGGCTGCTCCGGATTGCGAAAACCGTCTAGAATTCGGTTAAAAATAGTCGTCGATAGGGGCATAACAAGGCAATTAGAAATCAGCTTAAAGTAAGATGCCTATAAAAAGGTTAAGGCTTAGTAAAGTTTAATAACCGATACTATAATCTATCTATTTGTTTAATTTTGTTCTACGGTTACGTCTCCTTTAGGGAGAATTTTTTGTTTATAAACAAGGAAATAATAAAGTTAATAAAAGTAAATAAAAAACCAGTTAATATATATATAATAAATATTTAACAAAATTAATTTTATATTTCAAAATCCGAATTTAATATTATAAGCTGTTATATTAATTTTAAACGTATAGTAACAAATAACTATAAAATAAACTTAAATAGATGTTTAATATATTATAAATAAACGCAGTTTAAAATAGAAAAATAAAATATAATAAATGTTAAAATCGAAAAAAGAATTAATTAATATATAAAGTAAAATAATATTATTTATTTTATTATAATTTCGGAATTGTATAAAATAATAATTTTCGTAATTATTAAAAATAAAAAAAAGTTTCGAATTCTTATATCGTATTTTAATATATTTATTAAAATGCTTAATATATTTTATATTTAACTTATATCGTTTTTAATAGTTTTTAATTAAATAAAAATAGGTATTCGGTGAACCAGCTAAAAAAAAGGAAATTTTCCCGGTAAAAATAACATGCGAAAAATAAGTCTACCTTTAAAAATTTATAACTTGTATTTTATTAAATTATTTCCGATTCTTTATTAAATTTATTTATTATTATAAAAAACGCTAGTAAAAGTATTATTTTATTAACATTTTTAATATCTTTGCTTACGATATTATATTTCGTAATTATAACCGGGATAAATTTATATTATTTTTAAAATGCTTTTAAAGTTTCGCTGAAAACCCTTTAATAATTTATTTTTAAATTTGAACGTAATTTTAAATGTTTTTACCTTTAAGAAAAATTAAATACCTTTTAATCTTAACGTAGATTATACTACGTTAAGTAAATATTAAATTCATTAACGTACTATATAAGCTCGCGAATTAAATAAGCTCGCAAGCCGTTTTTTATTAACATTTTAATTACTTAACTTTAATGGTTAATTTTTAATGGTAATAACATAGAAGGTTTTACAAAAACATCTAAGATAAACTTAACCATTTAAACTAAAAATCGAAACTTAAAATTTAGCTTTAAAAAGTTACATTCTATATATAACGTTCCCGAATCTATTTTAAAAACCCGATATTATAATTAATACGCCCGAACCGATATTATCTTCTATTTGCGAAAATTAACGCAGACCGAAAAAAAGTTTATTATCGAATAAATCCTTAACTTAAATACGCGAACATTTTTTATCCGGTATTAATACGTTAAAAATATAGCAAATTTATTATTTACGTAACGTATTACGGAACGTATCGGAATTAATTAAATATTCAACTTTATTAAACGGTAAAAAAAATTCGAAATACGTTTAAATTAAAAAATCGACTATTAAAAGGTATTATACGGAAATCTAAAAACATTTCGCAAATAATTCGAATTTATTCGAATTATTATCGCAAAATACGGTATTATAAAAAAATTATTGGCCTAATAGCTTAGTGGTTGCGAGCCTGGGTGTCTCTTTTAATTGCGACAGGCTTGGGCACCTTGTTTCGGTTGGTCTTAAGAGATAGCTGGTTCAAATCCAGCTTGGGCCACCGTTCCTTTAGGTGACGCCAAGCTTAGAAGAGCTAGATTATTGGAGTTTCGGCTTTATCACTATGTCGGCAACAACTGGAGTAACTGGTGGTTTTGGGAACTAATTAAATTAATCGTATACGTAATCGTATTTATTACCGTATTAGAAGATTCCCATTAATCGGGTTTTTTATCCGGCTTTTTAAAAGGTACGGTTTTTAAAGGTATTTTCCGGTTGCGTTTGTAAGAACTAATGTGTATGTATATAGTGGATGGATCAGCTACGCTAGATACCTAATGGTATATATTCTTATAAAAAAATTATTTACAACTTCGACGAAATTAAATTTTTAATAAAACTTTTTATAATAACGGGTATAATAATTACTAATACCGAAAAATATAAAAAACTTAAATAAATTTAATAAAGGAATAAATATATAAACATTAATAAAAAAATTAACATTATATATAAAAATATATTTATTTATATAAACGGCTTTAAATAATAAAAATTACGAAATATATTAATAAATATTAATTTAAAAAATTATTAAAGGTAACTATAATATATAGTTATTAAGGAATTTCGTATTTTAATATATTATATAAAATAATATTTATTAAATTTAATATTTTAAAAATTATAATATATCTAAATAATTATTAAGCTCTTTATCTTTTTAATATTAAAATTTATTTAATATTATATAATAATTATTTATAATAATAACTATAAATATTAAAATATTTAATATGTTCGAATTATTAATATAGGTCATTATTATTTTTTAATATTATTATAATATATAACTAATTTAAAAAACGGCTAATAAAATATAAATTCGTAATAATATACGAAATAATATCTAATTATTATATTATTTTATAATAAATAAATTTAAAAAATAACGAATATAACAATATTATAAATTAGAAAATTATATTTTATTAAAGTAATACTATTAAATTTTACGGTTTAAAGGTTTGAAATTTTATTTATTACTAAGGTTAATCGGAATAAATCCTTACTTATATAAATGAATTAAATTCAAGTAAGAATTAACGTATATTTAAGAGTAAATATAGAAGTTTATTTTTTAAGTAATAATAAATATAAAAGATATTTCGAAAAAATAATCGAATTACATACAGAATTTACTGTTTTAATATTAAAAGTTTATTAATATTTAAAAAGTTTAATAAAACTTCTAAATATAATAAAGTTTAAATATTACTTAAATATTTTAAAAACTTAAATTTTAAGGTATATTACCTAATATATTTTACGAAATTTATATTTTAAATATCAATATTTAAAATTATCTAATATCGCTTTAATACTAGTTTTTTTAAAGGTTTTTATAAGTTTTCGTAATTACGTAACAAAAATCATATAAATATTATAATTACTATTTATTAAATTAAATATAAAATATAATATTAATATATATTTAACTTAAAGTTAATATTAACGTTTAAATTTATTTCATATTATTTAAAATATATAACTAATTTTTATTTTATTATAAAATATATTATATAAAATTACCTATACTTTAATATTTAAGTAACTAATACAAACCTGTTCTTATTCCCTTTATAGTTTTTCCGAAGGTTAGACTATTTATTTAAAAGCTTTGCTATTTATGCTATATCCCCCTTATTATTCGTACTATGTCCTATTTTTAACAGCTATTTTTAGCCGCTATAAATCTGCTACCTGTTAACTTTTAATTATAATTATTAATTATAATCTTTATATAATATTTACATTAATTTCGTTATAATAATAACATAGTATTTTAAATATAAATTTTAAACATTTTATAAAAATTATTAAAAATATATTAATTTAATTAATAAATTATTTAAAATCTTTTTATTTTACGAAACTTTATAGTAATATATATAAGGTTCATAAATTTTAAACCATATTACTTCAGTTAATAAATAAAATATAAAGTAATTACATTAATAATTAATGCGATAAATATTATAATTAATGTAAAAGATATATAAAGGTTTAATTAAAGTTATTAATAAAAATTTAAAATATATAAAGTTAATTAAAATTAACTATATTTTTCTGCTTTTTAATAAAACGGAATCTTAAAAGTAAAACTAGTTAGAAATTAATAGTTATACCAGGTATATTTTAGCTGAAAAGTAGGGTATATAGCACGAATAATATAGGGGATACTGTCAGCTAATAGGGGGTGCTAAACGTACTTTATATATGGAAAGACTCCTTTTGATCGGAAGATATATGTTCGGTTGTTAGGCTATATAAAAGCCGTACGCGTACCAGAAATATCCTTAATTAGCCGAATAGAATAATATAATTAATATTTCTTATATTTAATAATTAAAAGTTTTATTCGTTTAATTCGCGTTATTATTAACTGATTAGTTATTACTAAGACGATATAGGTTATATATTAATAGTAATAAATCTTGTTTTTTAATAATTATAATTATAAAAATATTATTAACGTTTTCTCTTATTTATAAGAGATTTAAGGATTACGATTCTTTTAAAGAGGAATTTAAATTTAAAGCGTACGCGTTTAGTTTTTAACGTTATGTCGATTTTAATTAAAATATTTTATAGTCTATCGAATTTATAAGTCCCGATATAACCTTACAATTAAAAAAACGAGTTTGTTATATAATACGAAAGAATGTTTTAAAAGGCTTTTCAATTATATTTATATTTTCTAAAGGAATTACCGAAAAATTCGATTATACGAATTATTCGATAAATATCATTATGCTAATTACCGATAGCAGATGAATTTATATTTTATATTTCGCGATATATATTTACGGACATCGGAAGTACGAGAACTCTTATAAAAAAATTAATGATTTTACGAAATAAGTCTTAAAGTTATTATTTTAAGCGCTTAAAAAAACGATTTTTTTTAATAGAAAATTATAAAAGTAATATATCAATTTAATTAAATCCGATAAAATGTACGATAACAGGTTATTAATTAATATATACTAAAAGTATCGTAAAAGTTTAAAATAAGTCTTGAAATTAGCAAAGGAATTAAACGAATAGATTATAAAGTAGTAAAAAGTTATAGCTTAAAAATAGCGATATAGTATTTTAAAGACGAAAATACCCATTAAATAAATCAACAATTTATATATAATATTAACTTTTATTATGAAGATATGAATAACGATTTTTTAAAGAATAAAAAACAAGATCGAAAACGGTACGCTTAATTATTAAAAAGTAACGGTTAATTTTTTAAATTATTAAATTATAACTTAATTACTATTTATATTACGAAATATTTAGGTAATATTTTTACTGTCTTATAAATATTTTATAAACTTTTTTAATAAGGACGACTTTAATTAGAAAAAGCTTAAAGATATTAACTTTTAATTATAAGAAAGGATTTTAAAACGTAGATTAAAACGAGGTAATTATAACGGTTTATATTTAAACTAAAGTATTAATAAACGAAAATGCGAAAAGTTAAACATTTAAGATATACGTTATAAGGTTTATTTAAGTTTTTATTATATATTACTTTAATGCTTTTATATATTCTTTAATAAGGCTTTAGTTAGTTTCTATTTTAATAACGATGTAATAAAGTTAATTTATTAATGATTTAACTTTAACCAATCTTTAAAGAAAGAAATTATTTATATATCGAAAAGAATAAAGAGAATAATTATTAGAAAATCGATTAATTTTTAAAAGAACTAAAATAAGTTTTTATATATTTTTTAATTATTAATTAAAGCGGTATAATAATCGTTTCGCTCTATCTTTTAAGGAATTTATTAATTTTAAATTTAAGATTTATAATATATATTTTTAACCTAATTACTAGATTTCTAAATTATAAGATAACGATTTAAAGTAACGGAATATACGTAAAAAACAGTTTCGTTCCGATTAATAAACACGGAGAAGTAAATATATTCCTTTAAAACCTTAAACGTTTAAAAGTCTTACGTTTATATAACGTAATTTATTATAAGAATTTCGTAAATAACCTGGTATTTTTCCAGTATTTTCGAAAAAAAAGTATTAATAAGATAATCGAAAAGTTAATAATTTTATTCCAAATAAATATAATTAAATAATTGTTACGTTAATAAAAAAATTCGATTAAGTTATTATTGAAAATATTAACGTAACGGTTATTTACGTAATTTTTATAATTTATAAATAACGAAATTATTACGGATTAATAACCGTAATATGTAATATTTAAGATTAAGATATTTAAGGTTCGAAATAATCGTTTAATTATAGTTTTATACGACAAAGATTTACTTAAAGAGTTTTATAATAGTTAAATGCTAGGTATATAATAAGGCGAAAGCTAAAAAATAAATATATGGTATACCGAAAATAGAAGTTTTTTAATTAAGGTAAAAATTATTATCGACTTTATAAATTTCGAAGAAAACCCGAAAGAATATAAATATGTTATATTCGTTATTAATAAGTATTTAGGTTTTATTTAGAATATATACTTTAAAAATCGAATATAAAATGTATTAATTAACGCGTTCTAGTATTTTGTAAAAGATTTAAAAAATTAAGATAAGGTTTTTTTATAAGTTATCGAATACGATAACAAAATTCTGAAGAATTATTTTTTTAGAAATATAATTTAGTTGCTTTTTTAAATATTAAACTTAAGCTTTTAATACCGTATACCTAGGTTTAAAACGGGAGTGCAAAGCGTTTAAAAAGTATTATTAAGGGAAAAATAATTACGATATAAAGTAGCGTTAAGTTATTATCTTTTTTAATTATATATATTTTTAAAGTAGTAATATATTTATATAATCGTACCTTTAAATATATTTTTTTTAATAACTTTAAATAATATTATAATATTTAATCGGAAGTTTTAATGAGTTTATTTACGAGTATACGGTTATATAGTTTACGTTATAATAATTACCGTTATAAATAAAGAACGGAAATTTTAAACGTTAAATTTAAAAATCTAAATTAGTTTTTTTATCGGTTACCGATTTACGAATATTTATAAGATTTAAAACCCGTTAATTTATAAAGGTATTATTATTCGAAACGTATAATTTAATGAAAAAGTTATTTTTTTAAGTAATATTAAAGATTTAAAAGATAACTTTTTTTACGTTGCGAAAAACGAGTTATAGAACTTATTATAATAGGTAAAGTTATTTAATTAAGTTTGAAGTTATTTATGTATATATATTTTAAAAGGAAAACGAAAATTTAAGCGGGATAATTTAGTTACCGGTTAGATAAAAGGGATAGTTTTAAAGTAGTATAAGCGTTAAAGACGTACGAGATAAAGAAGAATAAGTTTATTTATATAGGATTAATTATTTTTATATAACCGTTATGTTCGAATTATTTCCGTTATTAGCGTTTATTTTCATAATTATTACGATTAATAAGCAGATAAAAACTAAAGGTGGTTTTAGATTTTTATTAAGTTATTTAACTTAATGTAATAATAAAAGATAAAGGTACTGTACAGGTTATAAATATAGAATTTTTATATATTTTATATCGAAGTAATATTATTTAAAACGATTAGTTTATTATATAAGTATAATTAATAACTGGCCGGTAAGTCCCGGAAATTTAAGGAAATTAATTACTCGAAATTTATATTATTTTAATTAAAAAGGTTTTAATATTTTAATTTATAAAAAAATACTTAAGTTATTAAATTAGGTATATAGGCGTTATTTATCGTTATTATTATAAAGTTATAAAAGGTTAAGTATATATCCGTTAAAAAAGATATTTTATAAAGTCGAAAAGGTGTATTTGTAAAGTTATAAAGAGATGCGGTTTTAAAAAGTCGTTAATTAGTTTTTTGTAAATGAGAAATAAGTTTTAAGGTATATATAAATATATATTAATAAATTTAATAAGTATAATTAATTAAAAAACAGATTTGTTCTACTATTAAGGCGATTAATAGTTTAAAGTTATTTATAGTAATATATACGTATTTATCTTAATTAAACGGTCGTTTAAAACGTTAATTATTACTGTAGTTAGGTTTAATTTAAAGTTTAAATAATATAATATTATTAATATTTTCGTTAATATTAATTTATTTTACGAAGTATATTTAAAAACGTTCTTAAAGTATTTTTAACGTAGAAAGACTTTTCTAATTAAGAAAGCTTTATATAATTTAAGAAAGTTACCGTTATTATAATAGAAAGATTTTACTGGGATGTCTAAGAAATTAAGACTTAACCCCGTTTTTTTTAATTTTGTTATTTTATTTATTAAGCTATGTTTTTCTTTTTTTTATAGACGATATCGTAATAGTATATCGTAAGGAAGATTAAGATTTCATTAATTACTTAATTTAATTTTAAAAAAAATTAAATAACCTTTTAAATACGTTAATAACGAACGTCGAATTATTACCGAATTTTAATCTAGTTTATTTAGGTTTTATTTTATACGTAACTGTTAATACGCAACTTAATATATTTATTACCGTATTTTGATTTACCCGTTTTAATTTAAATTTTAATAACGTATATTATAAAGCTATTAATCGATTTATATTATATTTAATCGGTATTGGAATATCAGCGTTATAATTCGGAAACGAAAATATATTAAATATTTAAAATAATATTTTATTTATAATTAATACGATTAATCGAAAAAATCTTTAAGCTTATATTATAAAGTTATTTAAAAAAGTAATAAAATAACAGGCTAATAAGTAAGATATAATAATTATTTTCATAATTAAATCGGAATTATTATATTTTACGTAAGCTATAAAAAAATTATTTAATTTTCGATTAATTAAAAAAATAAAAGTAATCTTAAACATTAAATTATTAACAATATAATGCGATAATTAATAAATTATACGGCTTACTAATACCGACGTTATTTTATTATAAATAAAACTACGGTACGTAAATCTATATAATTATTTATTACGAAAAACTATAAAAAAAATTTAATTAAAATAAATTATACGTTAATAAGCGATATATTAACTAATAAATTAATTAAAGCTTTATTACATAAATTATTTAAGCATTTTAAAAAATTATTAAAATTAATAAATATTACGAAAATTTTCGAATGGTGGAAAAATATTTTGCGAAGAATTGTAAAAAAAGAATTAATTAATTAAAAAATTTTATTTATAGGAGGAAAAGTGGAATAAAAAGTTATAACTTAAAAAAGTAATAATATATAACGATTAATATTATAAATGCTTTAAGGCGTTAAGGGGGTATATTAGTTAATAAGGGGTGTTAAATGTACCTTATATACGGAAAAGTTTTTTTAGTCGGAAAATATATGTTCCGTTATTAGGTTATACAAAAGCTGTACGTGTACGAGAAACATACGCAATTAGCCGAACAGAACAATATAACTGATGTCCCCTATATCTGACAGATACAGCACAAATAGCAAAGCTCTTATTTTAAATGAAGAAATGGCTAAGCTCCCCCGGCGCTTTTCTCTACTCCCTCCGAACTAGGTAATCGCATATTCATTGGTTTACGGCACGATCTCCCCGCATTTTACTGGAGATATCGGATACGTCCCGGCCACGTCCCTTTAACGACAATTGTTAACGGCCCCATGCCGACCGAAAATTAACGAGCTGTCCAGAATGATTGATCAAGATAGCGGGGAAGATTCGCGGACTCGGTCGTCGGCCTCTGGAGCCCTGAGACGGCAGGGTCCGTCCAGCCAAGGACAACCGCGGGCCAAGCGTGCCAAATACACCACCATGGCATGGTGGGAAGAGAGTCGGCACTTGGGGAAAAAAATTGCAGCGTATATGTATTCTAACATGGAAGCAGCAATGAATGCAAGAAGCGCAAGATGCGGTGTAATCGCAACCCCGGAGAGCGAGACTGCCAGCGATGCGTTACGACTGGCATGGGCTGCACATATGCCCACACGCCGCCGCAGGAGCTGCCTCCCCCTACGGAAGCTCTAGACAGCCAGGGTACGGAGCTCAGGTGCGGCTCCAATAGACACCTGTTTAGGCCAGATTCGAGATCACACCTACTAAAAAAGCAAGGACTTTGCAAAGAAGCACGAGGACGAGATTGCCATGTTGCGGCGCCAAGTCGTGACCCTCACTAGCAGCCTGAAAGATCTCTCCGCCATGGTAAACCGTTCCGTTTCCTCGCCGGCTGATTACAGGGACCGTCATGCCTACTCCGCCGCCGTCAGTTCTCGCTCCGTCCCGGAGCCCAAGGAACCCCTGTTTGTCGGCCATACTAGGTCGGCATTCAGCCTGGGGGTGGCCAAGTCGTCGCTCACAGAGATAGGAATCTCAACCGATGCCGCTGTCCCGACGAGTGCCGACTCGTCGCTGTCGAGTACGCCCCGAGAGCTTACACCGGAGTCCGGTGGTCCGAGACAAGCGGCAAGCTTACAGCCGGCCACCGATCCGCTCTTGTCACTACCGGTCAACGAAGTCATGCGCCTGATTGATGTGTTTTAAGAAGAAATCGAGACGGTTTATCCATTTGGCAGTACAGAGAAGCTTATAGCCGAGGCTGACCAACCCACCTGCCTAGCAGCCTTCCGCGAAGACCTGAATGCTCCCATCGCCGCCAACGTCAAATTGGCCATTAACAGGGATGTGCGGATTCTCAGAGTCGCCATCGCATCTGCCATCGTGATTGAAGCCCAAGGGAAAAACGAGCTGAGCGAGCGACTCGTCAGTTCAGTCGAAAGCAAGGTGTATAAAGTGTCTCGGTCCTTAGATAGGGCGAGGGAATACCCACCCATGCACTTTTACCCACGGACCCGTGGGGTCCCATAGGAGTTTTTCCAAATGCAAAAATACCTACGGGTCACCCATGGGAGATTTTCCAAATTGAAAAATACCCACGGGTCACCCGTGGGAATTTTAACTTACCTATTTGGACCTATGCTATTATGTAACGGCGACAACGACGGCGATAATTATATCGGTAATTATATTAATATATATATTAATACTTGTATTAATTATAAAACATTAATTTTTTTATCGTCGATCTTATTTTTAATATATTTTAATTTGTAGAAATACCTATAGATAACCCGTAGGTGACCTAAATTTAGGCTTTAATCGATAACGGCTTAGGGGATTAATGGCTTAATGATAACGTGTATATCAGTATATATAATAAAATTGGGGATTTATAATGTAGTATTTGTATTTATTCCAGAGCTTAAACTTAAAAAAGTTACCGCCTTTTTGGCTAAAGTTATCAATATATGTAAGTGGTAATATCGTAACTTTTCCGAACTGGCGTTAAAGTCCCTTTTTTGCAATTATTTTAATTACCTTGCGATGATTTCGTAACGTTGGTCCTTTAAAAAAGAGATAGGTTCGTTTTAGTTTAACGTTTCCGCCGTTCGGGGCAAGGATAGTGAGGATTCTGCGTTTGTATTTTAGGATTTTGGTTTTGTTTATAACGATATAAGCGGAAAGATTATTGTTAGGAATTCGCCGCCGTTATTATTTCTTTTAGATAAGTTATAACTTGATCCAGTATTTAGTTAATTTAATTAAAGTTAAAGAAAACGTTTTACGAAAAAGTTTAAGAGGAATTTATAGAAAGTTTTGTAAAAACGTAACGTTTAAGGGAAACCGAAAAAAAGGAAATTACGTTTACGGGGTTTAGGTTTTTAAGTACGATAGAACGTTAAATTTATTAAAGTTTTTATAAAGTTTTTTTTTTATAATAAAGAATAAATTTATAATCGAACGTTTTACCGTTTTAAAGCCCGTATACGAAAACCTTGCTATTAATATGCAGTTATATATTAAGAATTAACTATAAAAAGGGGATACGATAAAAACGAAGTATATGGAAAAAAAGAAGCGGTAAATATAATATTTGGCGGTAATCCTATTCGAAACGAACGGTAACGGAAAAATTAAAGAAAATATCTTTTTTTTGCCCGAAGAAAAATAAGAGGTTATTTTAAAGAAAGATCTTAATGCGGCTTAATTTCGTAAGGAATCTTTTGCGAATAAAAACTTATATTATACCGTTTTCGTTAAAAAAACGGTTACGGGAAAGTTTATTCGGGAAGTTAATAATAAATCCGATTTACTTAATAAAGGTAACGTTAACGATAAAAACATAACTTCGGAAAAAAACAGTAATAAGGCCGCAAAAAGAACGAAACTTTTTAAAGTTAAGGCGAAAAATAATAAATTCGATTTTAATATTAATATAAATGTATCGGGCGATAAAGGAATAAGTCCCTAACTTACGGTATTTTCGTCGTAAATTACGAAAATAATACCGCCTTTAGTTAAGCGGCAGAAAATTTCGAAAAAAAAACGGAACGAAAATAAATTTATTTCGATAGGTTTTTACGGTTTCAACCGGGTATAGAGCTTTGAAAATGTAAAGAAGGTAGTAAGTTATCTCGTTAATAACCTTACGGATAATATTAAGGCTTTTAATTTCCTTATAACCTGCGCGGTATTAAGAAAAGAAATAAACCCTGTAATATTTAACAGTTTGAAATCGAAAAAATAAAAGGTAATTTACTTAAAAACTTTAATTGACAGGCTTTAGTAATTTCGGCCGAAATAATTGTACAAATTTGTATATACGGAAAAGTTAAGATAACGAGGGTTAATAACTTTAAAGAAATTACAAAAATCGAAAAGCCTAAAGAAATTTAAAGAAATTAACGTTTTGTAGGAAATTCTACGTTTTAAAATGGTAGTAATAGTTTTTTTAGCTTTTAAGTTATCGCTTTTTAATAAGATTAACAGCTTTATTTATATTCGCGCTTAAAATTAATTTTACCTTTTACGAAAAATCGCAATTAAAAATACGAATTATAATTTCTAAATAAAGGCGAATTAATTAATATAAAAATTATTATATATTTTTTATTACGTTGTTAAGTTTTATTACTTAAAAGGTTCGGTATTAATATTTTATTATACGTTAAAAATAAGGCGTTTAATTAGGGGGCAACAAAAACCTACTAACTTAAAAATACCTAAATAAAAGATTTACAAAAAAGAAATTATTTTATAATAATTTTTAAAATACTTGATTTCTTTAAAATCCATATATAAATTAATAATTTTCCTATATTCGAAAAAACTTTATTAAAACTATTGTATATAGTTATTACTTTTAACTTAATATTTAACCATTTTTAATTTTCCCCTTTTTTCTAATGTATACATTTTTCTGTAACGTAATATATTTTTCTGCAAAATATCGCGTTTTTTATTAAATTAAAAATTTTTTCTTTAATTTACCTGTTAATTATCGTTATTAATTATCCCTATATATCTTTAATAACTCCATTATTACCTTACGGCTATTCGGTACCGTATATCATAAAGAAATTTCCCGAACAGTTCCGAAATAACGCGTTTCCGCCGTTTTTTAAAAATATTTTTTTAAACTTTCGTAAGTTTTAATTTCTTATTTATATTTTTATTACCGTTTTTTTAATAAAATTATATAAGGTATATACGGTATATACGAAACGAACTTATAATAACAAATTATATTCGGGTCTTAAATACTGTATAATTTTAAATTTTTTTTTAATATACCGAATATTTGCTTTACGATAACTTTAATCCTTAAATAACGTAAGTTGTATAATTTTTTCGTTATTTCGGGTTTTTTTTAATTTAGCCGCCAATTTTAAAAATAATATTTAACAGTTAAAAAAAATATAATAATTTCCGTTTAACTGCCGAAATTATTGTTAATTATATAAAACTAACTTAGTAGTATTTTAAAACTTTGTAAAATAATATCCGTAAAAAACTTAAAATTATATATAAAACTTTAAACGCCGGTTAATACGTAATTAAAGGTTTTATTTTATTTTATAATTATGAATACGTTTTACGAAATAAAATTTTTATAATTTCGTTATCCGTATTATTTATTTCGCATAATAAAAACGTAAATATAAATACCGTTAATTATTTTAATATATTTATTAAATTATTTTAACTTAAAATTTAATTCGATTAAAAACGTAAAGTATTTCGTATTCGGTTATTTTACGAAAATATAAAAAAATATTATTATATATTTAAAAAGTTTGCGTATAATAAAATAAACAATATTTTATAAGGTTAGGAACCGATTAATTACGTTCTTTTACGTTTCGTTAAAAACTATAATATATAAAAATATTATAAACCTTTAAATAACGGAAATATAATAGGTATTATTAAAACTAATATAATTTTAAAGTTATTATAATAACAGAAAAAATTATAATTTCGTTATATAAAAAAGATTTTTAAATTTCCGATCTAATCCGTTTAAAATTTTTTCAGCAAACTTCCGTAAAGTTTTAGAATTTCCCGGATTAAGGTTTTTTTTTTCCGTTACAGGTAAATATCGCCGATCCTTCTTTTTTTTTATTTTAACTTTTCGCAATATACGTAAGGCCTATATAACGGCGAAAATAATCGCTATATGCCGAATTTATTCCTAAATCGAAAGCTTTTTTATATTTTACGGTTTATAACGAAAAAAATAACTTTAAATTAATAAATATATTACTTTATAGCGTTACGAAGCATTTTATAGTATTAAAAAACGAAAATAACGTTTTTTAAGCGATTATTAATAATAATCGCTTAAAAAGCGTTATTTTCGTTAAATTTTACTATTAATTTAGGCTATTCTAGGAAATCCGATAAATCCGGGAAAAAAGATACATTACTTTAAATATGCGTTATTTATGTTCGATACGAATAACGAAAATCACAGCTAAATTAGGTTAGATTCGGTATTTAATGTCTTGGCTGGGTATTTCGTACCCAGAAGGTGGTGTTATTAGGCCATTAGTTGTCAGCTAGCAGGGGGTGCTAAACGCACCCCATATACGGAAAGGGTCCTTTTGATCGGAAGATATATGTTCCGTTACTAGGCTACATAAAAGCTGTACGCGTATGAGAAATATACGTAAGTTAGCTTAATATAACAACATAACTGATATCCCTTATATCTAACAATTAAGAATCTTATTTGCTTAATTCGTATTATTATCAATTAATTAATTATTACTAAAACGATATAGGTTATATATTAATAATAATTATTCGTATATTTTATTAATTGCAATGATAACGGTATCGTTAACGTCCTTTATTATTTATAACGGACTTAAAAATTAAAATCGCTTTAAAGGCGAATTTTAATTTAAAACGTACGCGCTTAATATTTGGCGTTATATCAATCCTAATTAGGACATTTTATGGCTTGTCGAACCTACAAAACCCGATATAGCTTTGTATTTAAAAAGACAAATCCGTTATACGATACGAAATAATATACCAAACGGTTTTTTAACTATATTTATATCTTCCGGAAGAACCGTTAAAAAAATTAATTATACAAGTTATCCGATAAACACCTTTAAGATAATTACCGAAAGCAGATAAACCTATATTTAGGATTTCGCAATATATACTTACGAAAATCGAAAGTACGAGATTTTTTGTAAAAAGATTAACGATCTTACGAAATAAGTTCTGGAGTTGGTATTTCCAGCGATTAAAAAAACAAATCTTTTTCCAGGAAAAAACCTGCGGAAATAATACGCCAGTTTAGTTAAATCCGGCAAAATATACGACAGCAGGCTTTTAATTAATACGTAACGGAAATACTGCAAAAAATTAAAGTAAATTTCGAAATTAACAAAAAAGCTAAACGAATAAATTATAGTGTAACAAAAGGTTATAGCTTAGAAATAACAACATAGGGTTCTAGAAACGAAAATACCGATCGTATAGGTTAACGACCTATATGTAATACTAGCTCCTATTGTCGGAATATAGACGACGACTTTCCAAAAAATAAAAAAAGCTAAGATCGAAAACGGTACGATTAATTATTAAGAAATAACGGCTGATTTTTTCAACTATTGGACCATAACCTAGTTACCGTTTATATTACGAAATATCAAGGTAACGTTTCCGGCGTTTTATAAAGCTCTTATAAATTTTTTTAATAAGGACGACCCTAATTAGGAAAAAACTAAGGATATTAACCCTTAATTACGGGAAAGGATTTTAGGATATAGGTCGAAACGAGGAAATCGTAAAGGCTTATATTTGGACCGAAATATTAATAAACGAAAACGCAAAGAGTTAAATATCCAAGGTATACGCTATAAGGTTTGTTTAAGCCCTTATTATACGTTACCTTAATGCTATTATGCATTCCTTAATAAGGCCTTAATTATTTTCCGCTTTAATAACGAAATCTTAAAACTAATTTATTAACGAATTAATTTTAATTAATTCTTAAAAGAAAAAGTTAATCGTTTGTCGAAAGGTATAAAGAAAATAATTATTTAAAAGACCGATTAACTTTTAAAGGAAGTAAAACAAATCCTTATAAGCTTCTTAATTATTAATTAAAACAGTACGATAAACGTTTCGTTTTATCTTTTAAGGAACTTATTTATTTTAGACTTAGAATTTACGATATACATTTTTAACCTTATTAGCAGATTTCTAAATTATAGGTTAACGATCTAAGGCGACGGAGTGTACGTAAGGAATAATTTCGTCTCGATTAAAGGATACGAAAAAGTAAATATATTATTTTAAAGCTTTAAAGATCCGAAAGCGTTACGTTTATACGACGTAACCTACTGCAAAAACTTTGTATACAACTTAGTATCTCTCCGGTAGCTCCGAAAAAAAAGGTATTAATGGAATAATTAAAAAATTAACAATTTTATTCGAAATAAATATGATTAAGTAATTATTACGTTAATAAATAAATTCGATTAATTTATTATCGAAAATATTAACGCGATAATTACTTACGTAATCTTTATAATTTATAAACGAAACGTTAATTTATAGATAGCGAAATTATTACGAACTAGTAACGGTATTATATAATACCTAAAATTAGGTTATTTAAAACCCGAAATAATCGTTTAATTATAGTTTTATACAAAAAAAGTTCGTTTAAAGGGTTTTATAATAATTGAATACTAAATATATAATAAGGCGAAAACCAGGAAATAAATACGCCGAAAATTAAGGGAAAAAGTTTTCCGATTAGGATAAAAAATCGTTATCGATTTTACAGATTTCGAAAAAAACTTTAAAAAATATAAATACGTTATGTTCGTTACTGATAGGTATTTAGGTTTTATTTGGGATATATATTTTAAAAACCGAAAGTAAGATATATTGATTAACGCGTTCCGATATTTTTTAAAAGTTTTAAAAAATTAGGATAAGGTTTTTTTATAGGTAATCGAATGCGATAACGAGATTTTAAAAAATTACTTATTTAAAGATATATTATAGTTACTTTTTTTTAATATTAGATTTAAACTTTTAATACCGTATACCTAGGCCTAAAACGGGGGTATAAAACGTTTAAGGGGTATAATTAAAAAGAAAACGATTACGATACGAAATAGCGTTAAATTATTTTCGTTTTTAATCGTATATATTTTTAAAGCAGCAATATATCTATATAACCGTATTTTTAAATACGTATTTTTTTAATAAAGTTTATATAAGGTTTATTATATTTACTTGGCGTATAAAAACGGTATTATAGTATTTAATCGGAAGTTTTAATAAATTTATTTACGAATATACGGTTATATGGTTTACGTTATAATAATTACCGTTATAAAAAAAAACGGAAATTTTAAAAGTTAAATTTTAAAATATAAATTGGCTTTTTTATCGGTTATTAATTTACGAATATTTACGAGATTTAAAATCCAATAATTAATAAGGTTATTATTATTTAAAACGTATAGTTTAACGAAAAGGCTATTTTTTTAAGTAATATTCAAGATTTAAAAAACAATTTTTCTTACGTTACGGAAAACGAGTTATAGAACTTATTGCGATAAGTAAAGTTATTTAATTAGGCTTAAAATTATTTATATATATATATCCAAAAGGAAGATAAAAATTTAAACGGGATAATTTAATTATCGGTTAAATAGGAAGGATAATTTTAAAATGGTATAGGTGTTGAAAACGTACGGGATAGGGAAAAATAAATTTGTTCGTATAAGATTAATTATTTTTATACGACCGTTATATTCGAATGATTTCCGTTTTTTGGATTATCATTGTTATTAACGTTTATTTTAATAATTGTTACGATTAATATACCGACGGAAGGAATAAAAGTAACTTTAAGCTTTTATTAAGTTATTTAATTTAGTATGACGGTAAAAAACAAGGGTATTTTACGGGTTGTAGATGTAAATTCCCTGTATGTTCCGTACCGAGGTAGTGTTATTCGAAACGATTATAGGGTGTAGAAAATTGCTTTTAATATAAGACGGTTAGTTTATTTTATAAGTACGATCGATAACCGGCCGGTAAGCTACGGAAATTTAAGGAAGTTAATTACCCGAAATACGCGTTATTTTAATTGGAAAAATTTTAATATTTTATTATATAAAAAGTTAAGTATATACCTGTTAAAAAAAATATTTCGTAAAGCCGAAAAGGTTTATTTGTAAAGTTATAAGGAAATGTGATTTTAAGAAGTGGTTAATTAATTTTTTACTAAAGGGAAATAGGTTTTAAGGTATATATAGATATATATTTATAAATTTAATAAGTATAGCTGGTTACAGAAATATAAGGTACGTTTTGTTATATAAGGCGATTAATAGTGTAAAAACGTTTATAATAATATATATATATTTATTTTAGCTGGAAGGTTATTTAAAGCGTTAATTATTATAGCAGTTAAGTTCGATTTAAAGCTTAAATAATATGATATTATTAACGTTTTCGTTAACGTTAACTTATTTTATAAAATATATATAAAAACGTTTTTAAGGTATTTTTAACGTGGGAAAATTCTCCTAATTAAAAAGGCTTTATACGGCTTAAAGAAATTGTTATTATTATAGTAAAAAGATTTTACCGGAACGCTTAAAAAATTAAGATTTAGCCCCGTTCCTTATAAATTTTGTTATTTTATTCGTTAAAAAATACTTATTTTCTTTTTCGTAAACAATATCGTTATAGTATATTGCAAAAAAAATCAAGACCTCGTCGATTAGTTAATTTAGCAGATTCGGAATCGGTATACCTTTACAAAAAATAAGGACCTATAATAGTTTTTCGGTATCGAAATAATTAAAAACAAATTTAACAAGAAAATCTAGTTATTTTAATCCAATTTTATAAATAAATAAATTAATTTAATCTTTAAAAAAAATTTAAATAACTTTTTAAATACGTTAATAACGAACGTTAAGTTATTGCCGAACCTTAATCTAATTTATCCAGGCTTTATTAACAAATACCAAAAAAAAATTGGTTTTATCCTATATATAGCAGTTAATATACGACCCGATATATCCTTTACCGTATCCCGATTTACCCGTTTTAACCTAAACCTTAACGACGTATATTATAAAGCCGCTAATTAAATTATATTATACCTAATCGGGATTAAAATACTAACGTTATAATTCGAAGGCAAAAATTCGTTAAATACCTAAAATAACGCCTTTTTCGCGGATAATATAATCGATCGAAAAAATTTTTAAGTTTACGTTATAAAGTTATTTGGAAAAGTAATAAAATAACGGGCGAATAAATAAGATACAGTAATTATTTTTATAACTAAAACGGAATTACTATCCTTTACACAAGCTATAAAAAAAACCTTTTTTAGCTTTCGATTAATTAAAAAGCTAAGAATTACTTTAAATACTGAACTATTAAATATATAATACGATAATTAATAGATTATACGGTTTATTAACGCTAACGTCACCTTGTTATAAACAAAATTGCAGTACGTAAATATATATAATTACTGGTTACGAAAAGCCGCAAAAAAAAACTTAATTAAAATGAATTATACGTTTACGGGCGATATATTAGCTAGTAAATTAATTAAAACCTTATTATGCGAATTATTTAGGTATTTTAAAGAATAATTAGAACTGGTAAATATTACGGAAGCCTTTAAGCAACGGAGGAATACCCTGCGAAAGATTTTAAAAAAAAAATTGGCTGATTAAAAGGATGTAATCACCGGAGGAAAAGTCGAATAGAAAGCTGTAGCTTTAGGAAATAATGATAAGTGACGATTAATGCCATAAATGCTTTAAAATATTAAAGGGGTATGTTAGCTAGCAGGGAGTACTAAACGCACCTTATATACGGAAAGGGTCCTTTTAATCGGAAGATATATGTTCCGTTGTTAGGTTATATAAAAGCTGTACGCGTACGAGAAATATACGCAAGTTAGCCTAATACAACAATACAACTGATGTCCCCTATATCTGACATTAGTCCCCTTATTTTTGCCCTTAAGCCCGTTATCGATCAGAGCCTTAGCGTGGGTATTCGTGGGTGACCCACGGGTACCCATTCCCTCGCCCTATTCTCAGACGTCGATCTCAGAGACTTGCAAGCATTGGCCATGCTGGTATCTCCCGTGTAACGCCAAAATTCGGACAGTGCTGACTCTCTCCCCAGAGCAACTACTACTTCCACTGCGACGAAGAGTTGCTGGCTTGGCGGACGATTGGCGTGGCTGCGCGGATGGCCCTTAAAATGGGCCTGCACCGGAAACGCAGCCTTCTAGATAATTACAAGACACCGGAGGATTGGGCTAAGGCGGTGCGGACCTTTTGGTGCGTTTACGCCCTTGATCGACGGTGGAGCTTTGGTACGGGGCTATTATTCGCGTTGAACGACCGTGACATCGATCCGGAGCTGCCCCAGCCCGTAAGTTCCCCTTCCCTGACATCCCGTGTCACGACACACTCTCTATGCGTGTATACTAAAAGAGAGAGCAGGGTGAAGACCTTCAGTATCTGCGATGCCTCGTCGACTACGGCCGAGTCTGCTCGAAGGTGTGGGAAGCGCTTCCTCCTTTGGGCTCACCTACGCAGACTATTCCGCGGGATCAGGTCCAGTTTCTTGAGTTTCTTACGCATAATTGGCAATCCAACATCCCCAGTCACCTACAGCTTCGTCATCCTCATCTGGGGCTCGCACCAAGCAATCAGCCCCGCACCCTCCGCCGACTGCGCGCTCTTCTTTACCTCCGCGGAAAACCACATACGCACCCTCCTCTACAGGCACCACGTCCTTTCCTCTAGCCTGATCTACGCCGACTTACACAGCTCAAAGCTGGTCGTAGAAATTGCAAAAGATTCTATCCATGTCCCTGGTAGACCTGGCGGAAACCAGCGATATCTATGTCCGGCAACAAGCAGCATTCAACTACTTCCTCCTCAGCGCGCTAGCCGTCGTTCTCTTGGCGGTGTGCAACGCGCCCGATGTCTTCTGGGAGTCTTGTCGTGACAGCTTCTCGACATCCATAGCGCTAGTTCGCGGCTTTTCACGCCAAAGCCACGCGAGCAAGAGGCTCTGGAGGAGCATCCGGGGCCTGCTTCCGGCCGTCAAGGCTCTGGGCTTAAAAGTCCAACGTGGCGACGCAAAGGAAGGATGCGAGAGACGGGCAAAAGATGGGCGAGCAGCAGTTCGGCAGTCCATCGACAGTAGCGATCGGATGGGTGGAGGTGCGTCAACTGTCCAGGACGGCCCTCCTCACGATGTAGCCTTCGACATGGCGCTGGGCCAGGTGATCGCAAACCCTAGTCCCGATGCAGACTCTACGCTTCCGGACATCTACCAGATGAGCAACGACCTCATGGGATTATTTGACGCGTTCGGAGAGGCGAGGACCGGCTCGGTTATGATGGAGCCGATGGAATCTTTCCTGCCTGATCAGACCTACATGTCACCTGGGTATCCAGCAGAGATCTCCCGGCGATTTCAAGACCTTATATGGAAATATAATTAAATACCTGCGCCAGCGGGCATGCAGAGACAAGGAGAATGGAGATTGCGGGGGTAGGAAAGAGTTCTAGCTGGTTCATTCGAAGGTATTATTCGTTACGAACTCAATCAAAAATGCTCTCATAATACACCATCATCGCGCCCTGATGGACAGTCTTGGCAAATAACTTGAGATTAGCATGTGCCTCGCATTTGTTGTCATAATACGCCATGTCGTCCGTTAACGCGAAGACCGAAACCACCGCTACGGTGTATCCTTGCGCTCGTTGGTCTGGAAAGGCCTTTCCGGGCGTCACCGAGAGTATGTATGGCTTGTCGTCCTGGTAGGACCGAGTTAGTTGTATTCAGTCAATACATTACGCATCTGGGAATCGCTTCATTGATGGAACGCACGAGAGCAAACTCACCTTAATAGCCTTCTGCGGCATCTCCCTGTAGATGTCCAGGAGCTTTTGTTGGTCTTCATCGTTGGGAATCTTGAAGACCGTAACACGGTGGATGCGCTTCGTCATTCCGGATGCTGGTAGTCGAGGGATGTGCTCGAATGATCGGCTGAATCCCTGGATCTGAGGAATGGCCTGATATAAGATTGGTCTAGTTCCAGGCATGCAAAATATAAGAGGAAACCCGTCAGACTACGAACTGCAGCATGCCCTGAGCATCGATATCTTGGACCTTTCGAATTCCGCGAGGCAGGGCCGCCGACAGGCACAGCATACTCAGTTACCTCGGCATGCATGGGCCAAAGTTCCGCAGAGATGCAGGGATTTCCGATTTCGAGCTCTGACTTAATCTCGGAACGCTCGGAATCGACCGCGGAACTTGCCCGGGTGACGGCACTCAGGATTGTCCTCCGGCCTAGCACCAATGAATAAACTCAGGGTCTAATTACGTGCGATCCTATAGCGAGGTAATTACTATGATAGCGTAGGCTCTTAGCAAGCCGAACGGGGAGAGTATCCAACTTTTACCTTTCTGGTTAACCGTTCAACATCACAGTGGCTTCAGTTACCCTGACCGGCGTCGAAGGGCGAAAAATTACCCGTAGGGCGCGACTCGATCCTGGAGAACCAAGTCACTGTATCGCTGGCGGTGGAATAGTCTCCACCGGCTTGTTCATTGATAACGAGTTCGTGCCGGCACACAACGGCACCAAACTGGACGTTGATAATCCCAGCACGGGAAGCTGCCTGGCGACCGTCTCGGCCGCACAAAAAGAAGATGTCGACCGCGCTATTGCTTCCGCAAAAAGGGCATACGCCAGCTGGAAGACAACTGACCCCGCCGCCACGCGGGGGTTGCTTTGTAAACTGGCCGACCTCGTGGAGCGAGATGCGCCAGAGCTGGCCTCCCTGGAGGATCTCGAGGAAGGCGTGTTGTACCGCGACTCGATGGGCCTCAATGTCCGTCAATCCGTAGATAATCCGCGATACTTCGCGGGCTGGGCCGACAAGCTGGACGGGGACTCCCTTAAAATTCCAGGGGACTTGGCCTATACACGCCGCGAGCCCATAGGCGTTTGTGCGACTATTATTCCCTGGAACTCTCTGTACGCTTCTTTTACCTAGCCCCCTCATTCTTGCCGTATCCAAGCAAGGTCGTGGACAATTTAATTAACACACTAAAAAACTGATAAATTACTACTTGATATACATTTACGAAATAAATATTAAAAATATTCTTATAAAAAAAGATTCGTACTACAAGATATGTGGTTGCAATTTATTAGCCGATATATAATTTATTTTATATCGTACTACTGATTTTGAATTTTTTCTTTTTAATAATTAATAGGTATGGTGACCAAGATCTTATTGGGTGGTGTTGCATAAATTTTAGTGTGTTAATTGATTTGTTCACGACGTTGCTAAGCTAACCGTTTCCCTGTTAAAGGGATGATCGCCTTTTAGTGTGGGTAATCCACCTTTGGAGTGCACCCACCTTTAAAGAACACTCCCTAACCGCTATTAACATAGCCACATCATTAATTTGCATATAAAACACCATATAAAATAATATAATTAAATGTTATAAAAGGTTACGTATATATTGTAATATAGCAGGCGTACTTTCTAATAAATCCTGCTTTTTTAACGCGATTTAAGCCTTATAATCTTCTATTAACTTCGCCTGTTATTACTTTACTTCCCTTTGGGCCTTATAAATATCTTAAATATTAACGAATAAATCCTCCGCCGAAAACTCAATTTTTTTTTTCGCTATTGGTTTTAGTGATTGGTTTTTTTTTTGCGAAAAAGTTAATTTTCGAATTTTAAAACGGTAATAATTTCTGCGACCTAGTTTAACGCTTTACCTGCCTTTTTTACGAAAGCCCGATAATTACGTTTCCTACCGACGTTTTCGAATAAAAAGCATTTAAACTGCTTTCTTAAATTTTAATTTTTTTTCGGTATAAAAAACGTTAATTTATCGCATAACTTAAAAAAGTTTCTTTTTATCGAAATAATTAGCTTAAAGATATTTAATTCCGGATAAATTATTTTAGGATTTTTAACGATTTTATCTATATTTAACGGCTAAACCTTTACGTAACGGAAGCCGTTATAAATATTTTTCTATATAAAGGCCTTATTATACGTATAAACATACGTTTTAAGAAAACGTTATTTTATCCGGGGCGCGGAAATATCGTAACTTTACTACTTTTTCGTTTTTTAGCAATAAGTTATTTTTAACGACAAAAAAACGCTTATATTTAAAGGTTGTAATATGTAAATGGAATATGGCAGTAAGTATATTAACGTTACGTTATTAATTTTACATTCGTATTAAAATTAAATAAATTCGTACGTAATATATTTATTTATTAAAAAAAAATTCTATCGGTTGTTTTTAAAAATTTCGTCTCCGAAAAATATACCTTACGAAATTATCGTAAAACAATTCAGGCGTTACTTTATCCCGAAAAACACGAATTATATTTCTACAGGGAGATTATATTAAGAAATTATTATTCCTAAAATATAATTCCTTTAAAAATAACTAATAAAATCAAACTTTCGCCCGTAGAAATAACTACTTTAAAGATAAAAACCTAATTAATACCTTTTAATTTTTTTTAATTCGGTATAATTTTTAAAAACGTTACTTAAAACCTTTTTACCGCAGGATTTACCTTTTTAAACGTTATATTTATTTATATTCGTAATCCTTTTTAGCTTAATCTTTTTTTTTAAAATAATACGTTTAAAAACGTTATAATACCGACAAAAAACGTTTTCCTAGGTATTTTTCGCCTTAAAAAAATTAAATTACTTCGTAAATTTCGTTTTAATATTAAGGTTTTTATTACGACCCAATAGAGAGGAGGTCTCGGAAACGGTCCTAGCGGACCGAAACAAGACCCAAGTAAATTAAGTTACGTAATTTAAATCTTTTTTATTCGAAAGATCTAATTGAATTTATACGGATCTAATATTTTTTAAATCTAAGAGGATAATAAAATCCATGAAAGATCCAGGTTTTTATAAAGGATATATACATTTATTAATTCCATAACTTAAATAACAACAGTTTGTAATATAACTTAATTACCTAAGATACTTTTAATATTATTAGACGTAATTAAGTTATTTTTGTTATTCGGATTCCTGTAATATAACTGCTAATATAAACCGTACGATTTAATTTAATAATTAATTAACTAACTTAGCCGTTATACGTTATAAGCTTTTATTTAGTAATATTATTAAACTTTAAATAACTATCTAAATTATTAAAATAACTTTTAATACCGAGGAAAATACTGTTAACTAACAGCTTTAAAATAAGCTTAAAAACCTAAAGATAGAAGTTCTGCGACTTAAGGAAATAGTTAAAAAAAACCTTAGCATTTTAAAGGTTAAAGTTAAAAAGCTTTAACTCTATGATAAAAAAACCGATATTTAAAACTTCCTCACCTAAGTACGAATGTATTTACGGTTCTTGGCTTTCGACGATCCGGAAAACAAGATTCTTGCCGTTGTAACGTTCCTTACCGGAAACACGTTCGACTGGTTCGAACTAATTATAAGGGATTACTTAAAAAATGCGGAAAATAATAAGAAGATATTTACTAAAGAACTTTTCGCCTATTATTCTAACTTTAAAGAGAAATTAAAGGCCAATTTCGACAACCCCGATAAAGAACGTACTGCCGTATAAAAAATTTTATAATTACGACAAAAAGGATTAGTATTTAAATATGCAGTAAAATTTCGAAATTTAATAATTAAAGTAAAATAAGTGGACGAAAAAGATAATACTTTAATTAACGTATTTTATAAAAGATTAAAAAACGACGTTAAAAATAAGGTAATTAAATTAAAACGATTAATTTTTTTAAGTAAATATATTACCGAAACGGTAAAGATCGACAATCGATAATTTAAGAGACGATAAGAGAAAAAAGGCTAATATACTTTATAATATAAATTTAATAAACTTAATTAAGGAAATGGGCGTATTATATTTTTTATTTCTTATGGAATCTAACCAGGCCCTATAAAAATTAGAATAATCTAATAACGAAACCAACTTTAATTTAAATGCTATAACTGTGGTAAGATAGGATATAAAGCCTTTTAGTACAAAATATCTAAGAAACCTTAATAAACTAATTGAACTTTTATACTTAAAGGATAATAACTACTAAGTAATAAGAAAAATAATAGGAAATTAATTAACATAATCCAACTACGGTATACAGTAGTATAGTAATATAAGGACTACTTAAAGTAAAAAAACCTTATTAAAAAGAAATTATTTATATAAGCTTAATAAAGAAAATAACGAAAGAAATAAGATTAACTGGCTTTACGGAAATAGTTACGGGAACATTACGAATAAAAAAAACTTATACTTAAGAAAGTTAAAATAACATATAAAGATTTACGTTATTTATTATAACAAACTTAAATGTTAGTTTTATTAAAAATAGAAAAAAGTAATTTACTAGCGTATAACTCGAATACATTAATAAGGGTTCGATTTTAAACGATAAAAAGGAGTTAATAAAAATAATCAATAATAGTACCGATATTTACGGTTGTTCGTAAACTAAAACGAAATCGATTAAAAGGTAACGTTATAAAACTGGTTACCTAAAAAATCATATTTATAAAGAAATCTTTTCTATCATTTCGAATAATATAACTATCAAACGGAAAAAGAATTAATTCAAAAAACAGTAAAAAGGCACTACCAGCAAGTTATTACCGACTTAAAAAATAAAAAAGCAATTAAAAAAAAATTAAAAACTTTATTAAGAAAAGTTAATAAAATTCGGAGGATAAAAAAAAATATAACAACTAATAAAAAAACGATAATTCGTAAGCGACGCTTTTAGACGAAAAAAACTATCGAAACCCTTACGGAACAAGTTTACGAATAATTAGACATACGGTAACAATTCGAACAGTTATAAAAACAAGTAATACAAATAGAAAAATAATTAAAAGAACTTTAAGTATAAAATAACCGTGATAAAAAAATATTACAAAAACTTTTACGAACCCTAAAAAAACAACGTTACCTATAAAAGAACCGCAAGTAAACGAAAAAAAAAAAGTTAAATTATAACACCTTAAAAAAGCTTTAAACGTAACAATCGGAACTACTAGTAATAACGTTATTACCGTATAAATACAAATTAAAAAAAACTAATATACCGTAATAATAAATTATAAAACAACAACTACTAACTATATTAGTCCGGAAATAATAAATCAATTAAAGCTATTATAAAAAAAAATTACCCCTATAAAATCAAAAATACCGAAGGTTAAAAATTTACCTACGATAATAAATAAGTTAAACGCGAAATTAATTTCCTTGAAACTTTTGTTAAAAAAAATAAACCATTAATTTCGACATTATCTTATTAAATAAATACGACATAATTTTAAGAAAACCATAATTACACCAGTATAACCCTTTAATCAACTAAAAAACTAATTAAATAAACTTCCGCTCGCTTTTTAATATAGAATAAAATATAAATAACATAAAATCTTAACATTTAATCGATAAAAACGATAAATATAAACATAAAAATACGATAAAAATTTTACCACCTAAAAAAATAAAACATATTTAAAATAAAAGGCATAATAAAAGAATACGGCGCATTATTACAAACCTTAAAGTATAATTCCAACAAATAAATAACAACCTATAAATACAGCCCGAAAAACTATTAAAATAAATAACAAAAATATTACCACAATACCACAAATACGAGAAATTCTTTTAAAAAAAACTCAATACGAAACTACCACAACATAACAAATAAAATCATAAAATAATTCTCAAAAACGGCAAAACAACTACCTTCTACCCCATTTACAACTTAAACAAAACAAAGCTATACACTCTTCGCAACTACTTAAAAAACAAATTACGGAAAAAACATATATAACGTTCCAAATCGTCAGCAAAATACCCGATATTTTTCGTTCTACGAAAAAACGGAAAATTACGACTTATTATTAACTATTAACAATTTAATAACATCATTATTAAAAACAAAACACCTTTACCCTTAATTACCGAAATCAAAGATCATTTACGAAATACTAAATAATTTACGCTTTTAAATTTACAAAAAGAATATAATTAAATTCGAATCAAACTAAAAAATAAACAAAAAACAACCTTTAAAACAAAATATAGATTATTTAAATACTTCGTTATACCTTTCGAACTTACGAACATACCACCAACTTTTCAACGGATAATTAACTATATATTCCGAAAATACCTTAACATCTTTATTATGTATTACCTCGACGACATCCTCGTTTATTCAAAAACAAAAAAAAACATACAGAATATATTTATAAAATTTTATAAATCTTATAAAACGCTAACTTTTTAATTAACGCAGAAAAAAATACCTTTTATATTTAGGAAATTAAATATTTAAAACATATTATTACCCTAAAATATATTAAGATAAACTTTAAGAAAATTTTTATAATTAAAAACTGGAAAATACTTACTAATATTACGGAAATAGAAACATTTCTTAAACTTACCAATTACTATCGACAATTTATACGACACTTTAACAAAATCGTAATACTATTAACAAAACTTACTAAAAAAGATCGACGATTCGTATAAGCTCCGGCTGTAAAAAAGGCTTTTTAATAGCTTAAAAATACCCTTACTAATAAACCCGTCTTAATAATATACGATTTAAATAAACCAATAAAATTCGAAACCGACACTTTAGATTTTACCTTAAAAACGGTAATTTACTAACGAAATAACGAAAGAAAATTGCACCTTATTACCTTTTATTCTTATAAACTACATAATGCTAAATTTAATTATCCCATCTACGATAAAGAATTCCTAGCTATTATTAAAGCCTTTAAAAAATTTAAATATTACTTTAAAAAAAACTAATATTAAGTAAAAATATATATAAATTACAAAAATATTTCTTATTTCGCAACTATTAAAAAGTTAATCGGACAATAATTACGTTACGTAAAGTATTTTTTAAAATTCGATTATGTTATCATTTATTATAAAAAATTAAAGAATAATAAGGCAAATGCTTTTAACAAACGATTAGATCTAAAAAATCCTAAGATAAAAACATAATAAATTATATTTAACTAAATACCAGAAAAACATTTATAACAATAATATATTAACACTATTAAAATGTTTATACCAGATATATCTAAGAAAATATAATAATATTATAATAACTTATCCGAAGATTAAAAAATAGATAAAATCTACGTACTAAAAAAACATCAAAAAAATTTAATACGAAAAATATATAAATACCAGCTATACGGATATCCAGGAATTTACAAAACCCTAAAACGCTTATAACGAATATATTACTTTCCCAAATTAAAATTAACCGTACAAAAAATTATATAACAATACTACATCTACACTAAGGCAAAAACCAAACGATATAAACCATATAGAAAATTACAACTATTACTAATCGATAAGTAACCATAAAATTTAATTACATTTAACTTTATTACGAAACTTCCTTTATTAGAAAACCCAGTTACGGATATATATTACAATAACATTTTCGTAATTATTAATCGATTTACGAAATTTTCCTATTTTCTGCCCTATAATAAAAACACGGATACCGAATAAATAGTATACATTTTCTTTCGACATATATACAATATATATAGATTACCAGCGGAAATCATTTCAAACAAAAATACAACTTTCACTTCGAAATTTTAACAAAACTTAATAACGTAATTCGGCTTAAACTACAAATTATTAAACGCTTTTAAACTATAAATAAATAAATAAACGGAAAAAATTAACTAAACGTTAAAAACATATCTACGATATTATATTAACTATAAACAAAACAACTAGGTTAAAAAATTACCTATCGCATAATTAACTTATAACACTAACTATTATAATAACATCAAAATAACTCCAGCAACTACCAACTTTAATTTTACCCCAAAAATTTACAAAAAAATACGAAAAAAAAACCAATTAATATAAAAACAATTCTTATCTTAAAACAACTTAAACAACTACACCAAAAAATAAAAATAAAACTTCAATTCGTACGCGAACAAATAAATAAATACTACAACTAGAAAAAATTAAAAAAACCAACCTTTTCGGAAACGGAAATGGTTTATTTAACTACCAAAAATATCAAAACCAAACGCCTAAACCAAAAACTTAATTTTAAATATATCGGCCCATACAAAATTACCAAAAAAATCTCAGAAAACAACTATTAATTAAAACTACTACCTAAGGTTAAATTCCATCCAATCTTTTATATTTCCTTATTCGAATTAGCAGTAAATACCATTAAGGTACATATAATATAAGATAACGTAAAAGCA
>QJNZ01000309.1:0-100006 GCA_004155055.1 Monosporascus sp. CRB-8-3 | reverse complement strand
GCGGCGGCGCCGCCTCGCGCGACTGGCTCGCCGAGCTCGCGCGCGAGCGCAACCGCGTCGCCCTCCCGCGCGTCCTGCAGCACGAGTGGGGCGTCCGCCTCCCCGCCGAGCGCTTCGTGCTCTCGGGCGCCGGCTGGAGCCTGCGCGACCGCTGGGCAGGCGCCGAGGCCGGCTTGGACGATGGGGACGACGATGACGACGACGACGACGACGAGGGCGATGACGGCGACGACCGCAGGGACGACGACGAGAACGCCATGGAGGGTCTCGAGACGACCTCGGGCGGCGCCGCCGGAGCCAAGGGGACGGGCGGTACGGAGGAGGGCGATGGCGGCGGGCTGGACGAGCTGCTGGGCGATGATCTTGGCGATGAGGATATGGAGGGTATGGAGTAGTCGTCTGAGTGATTCGGATACCTGGTTGATCGTGCGATGCGGTCAAATCTGGACATAGTTCTGGGGGACTCGGAAGTCACGGCTTTGCGATTTGGTTTTTCCTGGGAGGGTAATTTGAAGGTCATGTTAAGGAGTACCGGTGTTCTGGCGATGGGCGTCCTGGTCTAGGGAGAAAAAAGCGCTCCATGAGGCGCGTAGGGATGCATACGCACATACACAGGCAGGCTCATAGGCCCTACTTTTATATCGTACAAGCCCCCGTGCCATACGTAATTCATCCCGTCCCATGAAGAAAATCTACAGCGGGACTTCGTCTTAGTGATTGCCCACTTTGGCATCCGAGGGGCACATATCGCGTAATACACACCACGGGTTCGTATTGTGCCCGAATAACAAGTGGTCCTCTATTACAAATACTATGCAAGTCTAGAACGCGTCGGAATCGGAAAATACATTATTTTGCGTGATACGATGTGATAAATAACGCCGATCTCCGGCCCAGCATCAACGCACCCAAAAACGCCCTACGCTATGCAACAGTGATGATGCTGCCCGAGGTCTAATTCAAAGCACAAAAGTACCGAAACATACAGAAACGCATGCTTCTATAAGAGATTATTGCGAGGTCCCCTTCTCCACGTGCAGGTCGCTCATCCCGGAGATGAGCTCGGCGTTGACGTCGTGACCAGCGGCCGCAGGGGGAGAACGGGACGAGTCCTTGAGATCGACGTCTTGGGGGACCCTGGTCGGGGCCTGCGCGTCTCGCACGTCAGCCCTCGCCTCGTCGACAAGCTCTTCCTCTTCTTCGTCGTTGGCATCCTCCTCGTCCTCGATCATCGAGCCAATCATCTGGTCCGCCCCTTCCTCGTATTCCTCACCGTCGCTGGCCTCGGCCTCCTCTTCCTCGTAGTCGTCGCCGCGGGAGATGTAGCTGTCGCCCATCTCACCCACTTCTTCGTCTTCATCATCCTCCTCTTCGTCCTCTTCTTCCTCCTCGTCCTCGCTGGCCGAGAATTCGTCAAGGTCGAGCGGCATGTCACGCCAGTACGTGAAATCGGTGTATTCCTCCCCGCCGCCCTTAACGAGCGTGCCCACGGGCGGGAAGTAGTGGTCGACGACCTCGCTCATGTTGACGTAGCTCAGCTTGAGCTTGTTGAGGCTCAGCAGGTCCAGCGACACCTCGGCGTTGGAGTTGATGGTGAAGATGCGGTTCCGCGGTATGTCGACGGTGCGGTACGAGATCTGGTCCGTCAGCCGGTTGCCGAACCCGGCGTAAAAGCAGCGGCTGTCGGGCCCGTACAGGTTGCGGATATCCCGGAGTGTTGCCATCTTGAAGACGTGCGGCTTCCGCAGGTATATCTCGCGCCGCAGGGCGGCCATCGTCCGATCTGGCGACAAGATGGTAGGCCCCTTGGGCAAGCGGTAGCCGTCCTGGACGATACCGTTGAGATAGGCCCGCGTCGTATCGGACTGGCCAACTGAGCGGCTGGTGAGGTACATGATGTTGTAGCCGTTGGCAGCGATATCGCTATACAGCTTCGCAACGCCCGCGTGGGTCCAGTCGCGTCCGATCATGTTGAGCACATGGCCTAAGGCATCGGATTTTGTAATTGTTCCATCAATATCAGATACTACCACCGGCGTGTTGTGTTGCCAGAGGAACATGTTAGCGTGACATGTCGCCCGGTTGACGGTAAAGCTCATCGAGTTCTCCCCAGGCTTCAGATGCAAGTCCTTCAGCTGGTCGCTAGTCAGCCGAAGGGTCTTGGCATAGTTTCGGTTTGGATCGCCGGCCGTAGTAGACGAGCCGGGAGTGGTCGGCGGAGTTTGTATGTTCATCTGACCAACGTCGGACTCCGTCCTCCTGTGGGATGGCTCCCGTGTCGATGACGCTGAATCGTCGCTATGATAGCCAGGATCGGATGCAGCGTCCATGGACATCGTCGCTGACGGCCGAAGAGAGTTGACCGTCTTCTTCATCGCAGCCTCCTTGGCATCCTCGCTGCTGTAGATCCACAGATTACCCTCTTCATCCATACCGAAGAGCGCGCCAATATCGTAGTCGCCTCGAAGCTCCTCCGACAGGATCTTGCGAGCTACGATCTCTGCACGAATAGCATCTTCTTCGCTACTCTTGTAGCCGGTCATATCTAGCATCAGGTCGCCCGTGGCGGTTACATGGCTGGGGATATTAACGGCAGATAGCTCCTTGGACAGTGCCATGGCTCGCTCGACAGCTTCGTTGGGTGCCAGGGGAGGCGGACTACGTGACCTCTGGGATCCTCCTCGGCTATCTGGCTCGTGGGCCTCTTCACTGTATTCGTCGGCTATGGAATGGGGAGTAGGATGAAGCCGGGCGTTTGAAGGTAAAATCTCCTCGCTCGAGGAATGTTTATTGGAGTCCTGCCAGCCTCGAGAGCTTGGTCGTCTGGTGGTCAGTTCGGGTGACGTCGCAAGGGGCGATAACACGTTCGGGCGAGAAAGATGAGAGGAAGAAGTGATGATTGTAGATGCCGGACGAAGTTGGGGGGACAATTTCGGTTTGCCAGTCTCGGCGTCTAACTCGAGGAAGTCTGGTTCCTGAAGCCCACCGGCGATGTTGGATCGATCGCGCTCAGGGGCGAGGGGCGGACTGGAAGCGGGGGAGGCGATCGGAGACGTCTGAAGACTCTGCGGAATCGTGTCGGAAGTTTCGAAGACGAAGAAGGCCTCGCCTCCCTCGCCCAGCTTCATCGCATAGTCTTGTTTAATTCCGTTTACTCTGAATTCTACCTTTTTCTCGTAGGGGCGCAAGAGCGAGAACTTCCCGAAGCGGACGTGAAAGGGGGAACAAGCCAGAGTCCCATCCTCCTGCTCGACGACTATCACATCGATGGCGCCGCTGAGGGTTGCAGGATTTAGCGAATTCCATGCCGTTGAGACAGAATCGCTAATATTTCTAACGTATTGCATGGCGAGCGGTAGGAGGGCTTGGCCGCGAGACTCAGGGTTCCGTCAATCCTCGATCCTCAATGAGGGGGAGACGATTCATTTATATATACCCAACCCGAGGCAGCCCAAGGTAGGTAATCTGCGATCGATTTGGTTGGATGGAATGTCGGATGCGAAAGTTACGTTGTTGGTCAGCTGCGTGACTTGACTGCTCTACCCGGTTTGCGACTCCAACACACAGTTAGTTATTAACACCAATCTTTGAAGACAATGACGAGGCGAGGCAGAGAGAATTGCGATGATACGTTGGCCAACAAAACAGTACAGCCGGTCTATACAATTCTAATTATTATGGAAAACTCGCTGTTCGTGCGATATTAAGATAAGAAAGTAAACGAAGAAGTAGGTAGCGAGCGAGTCAGTTGGGGGGGATAGGAGGTAGTGGGAGCCTTATAGATAACAGAATAGGTAGGTACTGTATGTAGGAGGAAATTGTACAAGGGCAAGTTCTGAATGGGACAAGGCCAGGTGGATTTCTCTTCATATGACGAGGAGGTACCTTGAGTCTGGGCTTACATAGGCAGGTAGGTACTTATATAGGTTACATATGTAACTACGGTAGCGTTCTATGTGAGTGCGGCCCGGTTGCTCGGACCACAACTTCCAATTCCCTGGTCTTCTTCTGGAATTCGACATCCAAGAATCGGCATACATAGAGTAACAAACATAAATACGCCTTAGCGGGAGTTACCTTAACATCGGCGCTAAAGCTGTTCTTAGTAACCAATACCATACAAAGAATATAGGTACCTACCCTCCGTCGCTATTAGCTCTAACATTAGTACCTCTGTAGCGTACGGAGTAGTCCCGTGTACGTCGACTTTTATATCCAGATTCTCACCTTCAGATGCATCATCAAGGCGTGATTTAACTCTCAGCTCCATAACCTTCCATAAATCGTCAGCTGCCAAAGGGAAGGATCCGAATATCCCCGCATACCAACAGAGAAAAAGAGAAGGCCAAACGTCATTCAACGTGAGTAGGCCGGGAACTAACAAAGTGTCACTGTGGGGACCACAGATCGCGCCGCGGGTTACCGAAGAACCTGCAGATGACCTTTTCAGCCGCCTTAAAGCGCACCGTTCGGTAAGTCGGAATTCGGAATTGTGATAGGCTCCTAGCGAATCATTATAACCATATGCTTGTTTGACAGTCCAAGAGTTCTTTTCTTCTTCAAGGTTCCCAAGTAGCGAATCTAGGATATTGCAAATTTTTGCTTTGTTTCGAAACCACTCTATACGAAAAGACCGCTGCTAGTCGGCGGGTAGATTAATGCCCCTACAGGGTGGGTTTCTGCAACAGAGAAAAACATATTCAGCCAATGAGAGATGCCTCGATATTAACCAAGCTCTCTTTGAGGCGAACATTCAGATGCCGAAACAATATGCATGTGATTGCCCTAACGTACGAAATTTGCGGCAACTCTCTATATGCTCTTTTTCTCTCGACGGTCTTTCAAGTAGCCCCTTTATTATTATATCTAGCTAGCTTCCCACCGGTACCTCGGCATCTATTTTCCTGTCCTGTGTCACAAAATAGGCATCGCGTCTCTGTCACACAGATGTCTTGATCTTCTCCTCTGGGTAGCTGTGACAAAAGGAGAGACCGGTCAGCCGATGATTCAATACGACCTTCTAGGAACAGCTACTATTCGTATATGAGGAGGCTTCTTCATATGGTGTGGGTTGGTTTACAGCTGCCCATTTACAGCGCTCACCGGGAAGTATACCCGGGGGTTGTAGTGATCTGGTACCACATACCGATGTCTTGCTGGCTTTGGTATAGAATGGAGTACATTAATGACGTTGAATACCCTGTTCAAGATTACCTAACATTATCACAATCTGGAGAGAGCCGGCTCCTATGCATGCCTTACGTTGAAGTCTCTGCTAAAAATGCAATACCTCATAGTCCTCAACCAGCAATAACAGCTGCAAGGCGGGTTACCAAGCTCTTGTCAGTGTCGGTAGTATCAAATGCAGTTTCGGTTCGACTGGACGGCACTTCTCTGCATCACCAAATGTGACTGCTACTACATTACATGGGGATGTCTATGTTAGGGCTTCACCATACTATGTCCGGGAGTCAGCAAGAATTTAAAGTCATGGCTTATACATGCTTCAAACTAGGCACACATAGACTTTATGCACCTACACTCAAGCACCGACAGGCCATATATGCATAGGCCTATTCTCGCAAAACACAATTACGGTTGCGCTTTTGTCATTGGCAACGAAGAATAGAAGGCGGGCCCGGCTCAATGATGATATGGAACTTCGACATGTTATCAAGTTCGGAGAGGCGGCCCGGACCCTGTGACCAGCCGCCGGTAACGGGCATAACAGCTGTGACCAATTGCTACGCTAGACCCGACCGGCTTTTCCAGGGCTGTCAGGCTACGGCGATGTGGACGCGCAATCAGTTACCTGCCACTGGTATGTTTAAGCAGTGAAGGTGTATACGGCAATCAGCTTGAAGCTACCAGACGATCAGTCGGGATCCAACATTAGCTTGATGTCTGGTGAAACATGCATTTTGGCCAACAACAATTGTCGTTTCCTTTGAAAGCTGCCAGCGGATTACTTTGTTAACTACTGCAGATGCCTGATGACTTTCATTCCCGTGAATGGATGCCCCAAAGTCACCTCTCCCCACACCCCCTCCCCTCTAATCAATTTCTTGGATTTCCATATCCCTCCTAGTTGATTTTTTTTTTCTTATATTTTTTTCTTTGTTGATATAAGTAAAGTCAGTCTGACACCTGTCCGCCCATCCGCCCGTCCGCTCCTTCGGCTTCCTATCCTGACTGCGGCGATATGTTATGGACGACTCCGTGGCCACCATCGTCTGTAGTCCCTACGATTCTGGTCATCTGCGCGGTTCTTGCCTGGTGGTTTACTGAGCCCAAGTCGGTTCATTTGAATTTGATCGTCTTGATCGGGTGCTTATTGTTCTACTGGGCTATCGCGCCTGAACTTGCCCAAGAGACTCCTGTTTGGCTCTACCAGAACAGCATAACCCTTGCTACCCTACTCCGCCTCGACGTTCTGGTGCTGTATCATGCGAATATGCTTGTCACGGGTGCTGCAGTTCTCTGGTACGTCTAGTAGTCTCATTGATCTTTTTCTACCCTCTTCGCCGTCTTCTAGCTTTTTACCTCTCGCCTTGTTCTCACTATCGCACAACCATATGCATTCGCGTGCCACGTGACATGGACTTGCTGACACTAATATTTAAGGTTGGCTCACCGAGCCTGGCAGACGCTGTGGAAGCCTGTCCCTGAGCTTATAGGCATTCTCGGTGTCGATGTCCCCGATCCACCCGACGTTTCTCTCGCGGGAATCCGCGCAGACGCTGCTACTCTCAACTGGACGCGACCTCACCCGAACCGTCCCGTGGCAAAATTCTTGATACAGGTGAACGGCGTTAATGGTGAGTGGGATAACCCGGTTGGTTGTAGCGGGCCGAGGTGTGGGGATTAACCTTTTGTCGTGCGCAGTTGGTGAATCTGCAAACCAGGAAACGGCCATTACCGTGACCGGCCTGAAACCGAATCATTTCTACAACGTCCGGGTCATTGCTGTAGGGTACAACAACTTCCAGGCCGGTAGTCGCGTTATACGCCTGCGGACCTTCGCAAGAGATGGTCGACCCCAGCTTGGAGACGGTCGCCTCCCTTCGAATTTCGTCCCTGAAGAGCAGCAGCAGGGCATGGCGACAGATCGTGTTGATGAGGATGGAGTGTCGCGGGGCCCAGCCGCCGGCGTCGAGACTATTTCCGTACCTGAGATAACTACACCCATTACGCGCGAGCCGAGCATCTCGAGTGGCCCCAGACGGAATACCTTAACGCGCAAGCATTCGCCGTCTACGACGAGTATGGATCAGTCCGTGAAAGACACTCTAAGTAATTTTTCGGGCGCGTCATTGCAGGAACTGGGAGAGAAGTTTCAGAGCATTCGGAAAGAGATCGACGAGACGCAGGCACAAATTGCCAAGGATGAAGCGGAATACAAGCAGACCATGGATGAGCTCGCGGAAGAGAAAAAGTTGAAGAGACGCCTGCAGAAAGAGAAGGATGATACGACCGAGAAGCTGAAGAGAGAACTGGGCTCCACCGATAGGGCGATGAGAAGTGCGCAGCAGCGGAAAACCCAGAAGGAGAAGTTACTACGCGAAAAACAAAACGAAAGGAAGAAGTTGGAGGATGACATGGCGAAGTGGGAAAAGGACATTGCGTCCATGCAGAAGCGGCAAGCTTGTTTCGAGAAGGAGAAGAGAGAGCTGCAGGAGAATACCGATGCCCAGGCCGAGGAGCTCCGCGCCGAGATTGCGCTCTTGCAAGCCAGCTGTGCCCAGGAAGAGGCGGAATTGAAAGAGAAAAGTAAGGTGTTGAAGGAAGCTGAGGAGCAGCGTAAGAAGCTCCCGGGAGGGGAAGAAAGCGAAGAATGGCGGGAGTCGGAGCGCCAACTCAGAAGGGATTGGGACACGCGTGCCAGAGACCTCCAGAGACGTTTATACGCTTCAAATAGGAAGTTACGGATGGTCAACGATTACGAACAAGTTTTACAGGCCCAACTCGCGGCAGCTCACCAATCCGGTCTTCCCTTCATGTATAACGAAGCCAACACATCCGCAGTCGAGGTTGATCCAGCAGTGCAAAACCAGATAAAGCGCCGAAGTCGAAACAGTAGTTCGCTCTCTAACGTGGTGATACCCTCGCCTGCCACGACCTACTCAGCTGTAGATCGTGGCTATCCGGCTCCTACGAATTTTGGCGCATCCAGAGCACCCACCATCCCGCCCGGATTTGCCCCGGGTCCGTTCATGGACCACGCGGCCGACTTTTCAGGCCCTGCGGATGATGAGGGCCTCCGCGCTCTCACCGCTGGTGCGCCGCTCAGCCCCACTGCCACGGCGTTATTACCAGCCGGCATGCTCGAGGACCTTCTAGACGATGACGAGCCCTCTAGTCCCGGTCCACGACGAGCTCGACAGGGCACATTTGGGCAAGAAATCTTCCCCGAAAAGGATCCTCAGTCTCCCGTGTCTTCAGGAAGGTCCATCAGTATCATGTCTAGTCCGCATGGGTCTGCTCATCATCTACCGTTCCCTCAGTTTCCCGGTGAGAACAGCGAGCGCCGACCACTCAAGGGGCACCGAGGCGAATTCGGCCCTGCTTCGTCGCCACTTGCACAACCAACCCAGTCGAGCAGTCGACGGACGTTTCTTCCTTGGCTTCATCGGGGCCCGAAGCCGGCTGATGAACCCCCAGCCCTGGGGACTCTAAAGCCCGCCCAGAGCAACTCGTTTCCGCGTCAGACGGGGGAGTTAGAAACCAACCCTAATAAGCGTCGAATTAGTTTTTCGACCAGCTGGAATATGTTCCACCGCGGCCCGGCCGCTCCTCCTGCACCGGATGCCATTTTCACCAGCCCCGGCAGTAATCGCTTCCCCTTTGGTATGAACAAGAACGGGAGCGGTATCCTGTCTGAACTTGAGCCGAGCAGCCCTAGACCTCCCTCTATCGCTTCGTCTGAGATACGGCCCTCGACCGATAGTGGGTCCATATGGGCGAGAATGCCACAGCCCAGTAGGATCTGGTCTCCAGAAGACAACCCGTGGGGTTCGAGAAATCCGTCTAGAAGGCCCTCGATACACGGATCTCCCTCCGCTCTGAAGACGACGCTCGCCGACGCGGACGACGAAATCCTCGATGAATCGGAACTCATGCATGCATCTCCTAGCCAAGTTGGAGTCATAGGTACGAAGCCGTCGACGGCGAAGAGCCTGAGCCAGCGTCTGAATCCGGCCGCACCGAGCTTCATGGGTGGATTCTTCCGTGCCAGACCTGACAAGACGAAAGAAGCAAACAGGGACACCAAGGACCAGAAGGATAAATTCAAAAACAAGGGGAAAGCCAAGGGGACGAAAGAGAGGGAGGGTCGGGCTTCTGTAAGCACTGCATCAGAAGCGGCCGTGCCATCGGCGGATGAAACACCATCCGAATCCCGTCAATCACGAGATACCTTCTCCGTGGACACTCCTTCGATGTCGGAATCGCGCGACTCGCTCAACTTGGACCAGGCCTTTTCGAACACGGCCTCGGACTCGGCAGCTGGTTTGGAGCCAAAGGAGGAAGCAAGCGGGTTCAAGAAACTGCTCCGAAAGGGGAGCTCCTCGAAGTTCAGTCTATCGTCGGTGCGAGGCCTAGCCGGTAAGAAAGGTCCTGGTAGCGCCACCAACTCGGACAGGAATATGCCGACCGACCGAACTAGTTTTGACGAGCTCGCCGAGGACATGCTCGGACGAAGCTACGACAGCGTCGCCAGCAGCCCGTCGGTAGGTCCCCTCAGCGGGACGAAACCTGTAAAGGAGAAAGGGGTGAATTGGGGTAGGTTCACGATGAAGAGGAAGCCCGGTAAGGAAAAGGAAAGCTTGGATTTGGATAGGAGCCAGAGCTCTCCGACTACGGCTTCGCCGAATGGTGATGAGAAGTGAAGTATGGATACTTATCTATGCTTTCAAGCATTCGTTGGTTGAGTATGCGTGACTATCAGCGCTCGCTCCATTCGTTAAGACACGGCGTCACTCGACAACGAACTCAGGGTCTAGACACAATCGTGGCCGTGTACAAACAGGCTAGTAATCAAGGAACTATTGTGTCGATTATAATTCATTAAAACTGGCTATATACCTACTCCTCACATCATCGCATTAAAGACAAGTGACCACGTTAGATGCATGTTCTACCCTAGGTTTTACCTTGTGCTATATCCCCGAATGCGGCTCAAGCTACCCTGGTACCCGGATAGCGGTGTCTCAGGGCAGAACCGCAGATGTCCCCTAAGTTAGCGTCGGGCCGGAAAAGCCCACTTCAAATGAAGCTCCATTAAGCGCCGGCGATTGGAGAAGCTCCGAGCTCAGCCGGCCGTTCCAGAAGCCATTGGCATTCTGAGCCAAACCTCCTAAGTTTCCGCCGACTCGGACTGAAACGTAGGATTGATAACACCTACTTACTACGGTTATACACACCTCACAAGAAGACGACGACGACAACATCATCGTGAAAGAGGATTTAATAGACGGCGCGAAGCACAGTAGAGAAGCAGAGCGAGCGAGCAAGCAAGCAAGCAAGCAAACAAGAAAACACATGGAGCCGTTATAGTATAACGACGAAATCCGAACCCGAATTCTCGATCCCGCCTACACCGAATCCACCCCACCCCACCACGACTGAAATTATTGCGACTACCTGTCTAGGCCAGGCGCGGGCTGCTTGTTGGTCTGTCAATGGCCACGATGGCGGCACAAGATCCATCATCATCACAGACGAGTAATGGCGGGGCGGAGAAGAGAAGAAGCGGCGCGGGGCAGGGACAGGGGCAAGCGGAGCGCCTCCCGATGCCCTCGCGCAACCCGCTGCCGCTGTCCGCTAGCCAGGAGGCGCAGGTCCGGGAGGTATTCAACGCGCGCGTCAGGAAGCTGTGCGCCGACGAGATAAAAGGTACGTACAATTTACACCAACCCCCCCCCCTCTTTCTTCTCTCTCTCCCTTGACCCCGAGACTCGCGAACCACGTGCGACTCTCTATATATATGTACTACTCCATACGTGCATCTATGGCATCCCTCCCCTCCCCCACCCCACCGACAACAGAAAGAGTCCGGCCGGCCGTCTAACTCACTGACAATGAAAAACAGCCTTCGCAGACTGCGCCCGCAACCGCACCTTCAGCATCCCGTTCGCGTGCCGGCGGCTCTCGACGGCCATGAACAGCTGCATGGCGGCGCACGCGACGCCCGAGGAGCACGACCGCGCGCGCGAGGACTGGTTCGCCACGCGCCTCGAGCGCGCCCGCGAGCGCGAGAGGCGCGAGCGCCGCCGCCTCGAGCAGGAGCGCTTCCACCGCGAGTGGTGGGGCCTGCCCGAGCGCGACCCCGACGAGGTCCGCCGCGAGCTCGAGAAGCTGGGCCGAGCCGAGAGGGTCGGTGGGGTTAGGAGGAGGGATTCCGGGGAGGGGAAGGACGGGCGGTAGGGGGCTAGTATTGGAGATGACTAGGAAAAAGGGGAAGAGGGACGATTGGACATGCTGTTGCGGCGTGCGTGTCGTTATGCATATGAGGATGGCGTTTGGCATCGGTGTTCATCGCTTCTGTTCACGGGGAGGGATTTGTCCTACTTCGTCTGTGTGTATATATCGTCCATATGAGCGGTGCATTGTCCTATATGAGAAATCACCCCCCGCAATATCCGTACCCTACCATGTCGGAAGCCAAGCAGGATGCAGGGGTAGCAAGGCCCGTGAGTCATCCGCATCCGTCGTCGTTGTCTTTGCTGTCGAGGACGTTATTGGATAAGATACGTATAATGGCATCGCGCTCTACGGAAACGGGGTTAGGCAACAGGTGCCCCCCATTGGCTGCGATAACTTCAGGGGGAACTTGTACCGCAACAGAACCTTGATGTGCATCGCCTTCATGACCCGACGTAAGCAGCCCGGAGGACCACGGGGGTGGTCTTCATGTCTCATTTTACTTTGAGAGTTATGGTCGTAGACTTCGGTTCCTACCCGTGCGCCGCATGAAAAGTGACCTGTGACGGAAGTCCCTCCCTCACTTGCTCGCACCCGCAGAACGCCGCAACATCGCATCCCGAAAAGGGCATACGTGGTAGCGTTCAACCCCAGGCCGGCTGTATTCAGCTCGCACCCATATGAATCGTCGCTTTTAGGTATAACGCTTTGGGGTTCATGCCGTACAACGTCCGCAGTGAACTCCCCTCCTCACGAAGCCGCCCTGGACTGGTCACTTATCCCACAGTTTGCTTAAATCATTATGCAATTTGATATGAGTTGCAGCCTTATACAAGGCTGGTAATTCTGAGCGGTACTGAAAAGGGGACCAGGGGATTATTTTCGTATATATACAAGAACCAATAAATATAGGGGAAGACATCGAAGATGAAACCAGCGGCTATGCTATCTATCTTTGGATATCCCCAGTCCCGACAGAACACTTCTCATCTGCGATGATTCAAGAATCAAATACGTACTTATTCCTAACTCCCACTCTCTTCTGCGCCCCAGCGATTTAGTATCTGCCGCTTCACCCTTTAAAATGTCCTGAGGTGACCACATATTCTCGATACTTGAGATAGAGCTGTCTCTTACCTAGCTGCGTCACGGAACCAGACTGAACAATCTCATCTACCCTTCGCCAACACAGCAGCAGCTGGTCGCTATGGACGATGACAGACGACATTGAGATGCTGGCTAGCCATGTCAGCAGGCCAAGTGTCACGACTTCATCCATACAAGGCTCAGTCCTCAACAACTGGCGAATCATCTCCAGCCGAGACAACGCCAAATATGGTAGTTGAAGACCTCTGCAAGTCCGCTGGCGTTACCCATACGCCGGCAACACAGCTAGAGGCCCCTATCCTACAATGGTCAATGGCCTCCATCCGATGCTGCACCACTAGATCTGTTTGCACTGCCCTAAAAGCTTAGCCATCTGATCCGCCATTGCGGCGAACTCGAAGGGTCAGGCACCGTGATGAGAAATGCCGCAGTAAACGGCATTGTCACGCGACTCCTGAGGCTTGCAGATGACTCGAACGATCCGCCTGATAAGCTTCTCTCATTCTTCGACGAAAAGATAAAGGGGATTGCTAAAGATACTCTGAACGCCTCAGGGGGCGGCACTGACAACACCCTATTGGCGGTTGCTAAGAGATGCTACGAAGAAGCTACCAATCTTAACGGCGTTCTCGCTGCCCATTAGTTCTCCCTAGACCTCGGCCAGGCTGGTTTTGCGGCGCAGTACCTAATGTTCTTGACGTGCCCGGATGCCCACATGAAACATGCAGCCCTACGGCACAGCGTTCGGGTTCTCCCCTACCCCAGCCCTATGGAGGTTATCACTGCACAGTTTATCTTCGTTTTACGCAGTATAAAAGTACGCAGGTCTGGTAGCTACTAGTCAGAACTAAATGGTACGCCTCGTTGTCCAGAAGAGAACCCCCGGGCCAGCAAAGTTATAGACGCCAATCCGGCCGATTCGGCCCTTCAAGGGGTTGCATGCATGCGGTCGCCGGACGCTTTGTCGGGCGCCACAAGAAGGGTCACTTGCATCTGAGCCTTACGGCGGCTGTCTGTGTTTCTGCTTCCACGACTTGTGAGCCCGGTTATTCAAAGGTAGGTACTTTACCTACCATTGGTGTCGTGATGGGATACTAGGTACTCAGTCCCTACTCGAACACCTCAGCTGCCACAAAATGTCCGCGGTTGCCTGTCGACGCCACGAAACCACATATGGACATGTAGTATTGCTCTCCCATTACTCATGACCACAAATCAGCATTTCATCCATACCAAATAACCTCGCGAGTAGGCGACTGTATTTCCTGGATCCGTGTGGCGTATTTCACAACCTATCGCAAACTCTCGAGCGGCCCCGCATGTCACTGCATGATGCACGAATGATAGGTAGGACAATCGGTTCCTTCTGCGCCCCGTTGTTGTCGCATAGGCCGGTACGGCGGAGTTTTTTCGCTCCTCCAGAAACCTACGCGGAATTGACCGATGAGAAGCGGGAGGGATGGAGAAGGGTGGGGAGGAAATCCTCAATAACCAATACCCATGCAGACATACGACAGCGAGGTTGCCGCATGCTCTGTGCTCTCCTCCTCTTCCAACTATTCTTATTTTGCAGGTACTCTGCGATAGCTGCGACAGGACCGAATACTAGTAATCGGCTGACCCTCAATGCCGACCAACGTCATGCCGTCTAGGTCCGACTGGCATCCTTACCAGGGTCTCGGGCATCCTTGGCATAAAGCCAAAATTTGGAGCCTCCTTGCCTGCCAGACTGCACGTCAACAAACAGCGCATGTCATTTCGTAGTCCGAGTTAGCATAGAAGTGCAAGCCTCTATTTCTCATACAGTGTCTGGCGAGCCGTGCCTCGGGCAGAGCCTTGCGAAAGCAACACGCTTCGTTCATCCGCTTATTACTAGATCTTTTCTATTCTTTACTCCATCGTTTCCTATCCTGATAGCAAAAGGCCAGATGATATCAATGCAAGATAGGAAGATATTTAGCCGTAACCACCGCCGGACAACACACTCTGCCGATTATGAAATATGTCAAGCGGATCATAAGCGGCCTTGATCTAGGGTTTGCAATGGGTACCCATTGGGGTACCCACGGACTACCCACGACCGTGGGTACCCACCCGTGGGTGGTCTTGGCAATTGTTCAAAAATACCCACGACTACCCACCCACGGACTAACCACCCATGGGTACCCATGGGTATTTTTGAATTCGTACTAATCTCCGTACTAATCCGTATTATCGTTAAAATATTCGCGCGTACGGAACTACCTATTAAAACGAAAAAGCTAGCCAATAAAAATCCCGGTATCCCGCTTAGGTCGAAACGTTATCGATAAAATGGGTAAATTCGGCATTTTGGGTACCCACGGGTGGTTAGTCCGTGGGTAGTTTCATTTTACCCACGCACCCCTGTTAACCACCTACGCAAATTTTTACCCACCCACGGGTACCCGTGGGTGGAAATTTTAGCGTGGGTGGGTGGGTAGTGCAAACCCTACCTTGATCTGTCCCAACCTGTGCAAGTTGGGGCCCCAATAAGCATATCGCGCCTTGCCAGGCTGCTCCTTCGCATCAATGAATCCCGCATACTCGCCATAATACTCGTGAGGATGGCCACTTTTGGCCAGGGCATGGAGACCATCAAGGAACGCCGTGGTCGTCGCCGTCACTTTCCCATTCGTCGCTGCATACGAGAGCCAGACGAAGCTGGCGTCCCGATGAGGGAACGCAGTCGCAGAGGCGGGAATGGTAGCGTCATGGCCCCCGCCGGCCTGAATTTCGACGTCCCAGCTCTCGGTCCCGCTGTCCGTCGTGGCGAGATACTCGAACACCTGGTCCACGACGCTGTCGGGGATGCGCGTCTCGGGCCGGAAAACGATCGACTTGATGTAGAAAAACGCCGGGGTTTCTCTTCCGGACCGTGTGACCCGCTCGGCCCAGAGCTAGGATAGCTAGAGTCAGTTGGTGAAGACATCGGTGCTGGAGTGCTGTGCCGGAGAAAATAACCTCGGAGTCCCGAGGGCGTTGAATGCGTCCAGTGTTCCGAAATAAGCTCCAGACATGAAGATGGTGGTCACCGCGACACCAATTACTGTCTGGACCTCCGACGGGAGGCTGAGTTGGTTGTCCAGTCTTGCCAGGCTCTGAATATCTCCGCCCTTGTCGGGACGTTGGTTGCAGTCCACATGTACGCAAAACTCACCGTCTATGACGGAGCTGGGAGCTTGTTAAAGATGTATTCGGTAACTATGCCAAAGTCGGCTCCTGCACCTCGGATCGCGAAGAAGACATCGGCATTCTGCGAGGCGGGCGCTGTGGCGGTGGTCGGATCGGCCAGCACGGCTCCGGCTTCCTGGATGTAATCAATAGTCAGTCCGTACTGGCGCCACGCGAATCCAGCGCCTCCAACGGTTCCGTGGCCTCCGATACCGACGTGGGCACTCGTGCCGTGCGGGATAAACCGCTGCCCGGCATTGTACATGGGCTCGTCGATGTCTTCCATGCGCAATCCGGCTCCAACAGTCGCGGCTAACGTCGATTCGTCCATGGAGAAATGCTGTAGATTCTCAAGGTTGATTGACAACTCCCCAGTAGATGACCCTAAACCAGATATTAGCACATGCAAGATAGAAAACGGGAACTTCACGCTTCAGTAACATGGTTAACTCGAGAATATCGTACCATAGTTAGCAGCGTTGTGGCCGCCGCTTTTGGCTTGCACTCTGTAACCCGACACAACGGCGCAGTGTACGAGAGTAGCAACCTGAACAGCTGTGTGCGGAAAAGCTACAGCAGCGGGTATGTAGGTGTGGGTTTCAAGGGGGTAGTGAGCGATGTCTACACAGACGCAGCCCCAGTAATTCGAACGAATTCCTCCTCGACATGCGACCACACCTTCTGTGCTATGCCGTCCTTCCTCAAGTTGCCCAGAAGCTGCTCTACCTTCGGCGGCGCACTCTCCGCATCATTGCTAATCGAATACACGCCACTGCCGCTCTTCCCGTCCGTCCCTCGCGCAACCGCGATACCTCTCGGCAACGGAACACCGGCAGTGGCGCCGGCAGCGCCACTCTCGCCTCTTTCCGGAAACCGGGCGCTCGTCGCGAAAAACACTTCGCGTTCTCCAACTTCGTTGATTGGGGTAGCGACAAACGGCCCAATCACTGGGAAGACCGCATTCCAAATCCCCCTCAAGACTGTGAAAGTCAGCCCTTTCACATCATTTCCAAAGTTGGTCTTGACAAAACCGGGATAGTTGTGGATGAAAGACACGTTTGGGGCGTTCTGCGCAACGGCCTCAAGCGCGAGTGTCATCAGTGAGCTGAAGTGGCCGCGGCCGCGTGGGGAAAGCATGGACATATGACGGCCCTGAAAGTCACTCGTGTGGATCGTGCCTTCTTTGGTGCCTGCAAGGACGGTCACGACACGGCGTAAACCGGTCGCGTTCCGCAGCAGAGGCAAGAGGTTGACAATGAAGCGAAGGCGAGCGTAGTATGTCACGGCTGCAGGATAGTAAAGACCTTCTTCGGAATCTGCGTCAGATCGGTTAGCTTCCTCCTCTTGATCCAGGACGCCGCCGCGCTTTCTTGCTTGGCACACTCACCCTTCCCAGTGATCATTGTCCCCGTACTCAGGAACAGAAGGTTGATGGCCGCTTCCTTTCCCTTGATCTCGCGGCAAACATCGTCTACGGAACGGAGCAGGCTGACGTCGACGCTGATGTAGATGTACTCTCCCCCAGGATTCAGCTTCTGCAGCTCCGCGCGGATTCGGTTGCCGGACTCCTTAGACCGCCCAATAAAGTAAACCCGGGGCTTGACAGCATTCTTGGCGAACTGCTTCAGCGATGTCTCGCCGATACCGCTGGTTGCGCCGGCGAAAACGGCGACGAGACCAGGCCGGAGGGCCGTCGCGATCTTGGAGTTGGAAGACCGGATCTGTTCCAGAGCGACCATTGTAGAAGATGTGTGCGGATGGGGGATTTGGACTCTGATGCGAGAAAGAAAGCACTGTCGGTTGACCTCTGGTGGCGGGACCCTCAGTGAGAAAAACAAAAGTTCGCGTCAGTCAGAAGGCACGGCCGGCACCGGTCTCACGCGCAATTTGTAAGGAATGTTGGTGAGTTATATAACGGATTCCGTGCATACAGAGGGTATATTACCCGACCTTATATTATGCTGTCAACGTAACGGGACGGACGCTAGTCAGCCCGAACCCGAACCCGACCCAATTCAAGTCGGCCCGAGCCCCGTTCTGCCTTATGGCGGGCGACTTCATGCAGACGCACAGTCGGAGTCCTTAACATTATTGCGTGGTATGACTGTCTAGAAATTAGGTGATAAGGCACCCAGTTCACTGCATGCAACAGGGCATGGAAGCTCCGCATCGTTATCTCGTTAACACCGGTAAAGGCGGCTCTCAGTTTCGCCGCGGGAATGAAGGTACATGTAGTAAGCGGTTTGCAAGGCGATTTCATCTTCTGCTAGATTAAGTACATGTCCACTCTGCCATTTGGAAATGACATTGCCGGTTCTAACATGATCAAAAACAACGGTACGGGTTTTGTGTAGCTTTGCGTAATAAAGCACCGTCGTACGTTTACTGTATTATATTTGCTAAATCTACAAATTAGTAAATACGAAATAATAGAGAACGTAAATAAAATGATAGGCTTAGTTTTATACTTAACAAGGATATAACTAAACGTAAAGGGATAAATATAAAATATATATATATAAACGTTTAAATTATTATAAAATTAAAAATAATTACGTAACTTTAAAGCTTATAATTATTTAGTATAATAAGTAAATTTCATTTTAATTACGATATTAATAAAACTACTTGCATTTTTATAAAACGAATTTTATATAAATTTTAATAAACCGCAAATTTAAAATACGTTAAAATATAAGAAAATATAAGAATTTTATACGTTTATATATAACGAATAAATTAGCTCGTATAACGCTTATTTAAATAGGTTTTAAGTAACTCCGGCGGATTTATTTTTTTAATTAGCGTTTTATATTTAAAACGTATATTTCTAAAATATATTTAAATATTATAACTATTTTAGTATTCATAATAGTTAAATTAAGGGCCTAAACGATAACGGGCTTAAGGGTAAAAATAAGGGGACTAATGGCCTAATAATATTAACATCGCTACCGCCATACCCGTTTTAAAGAATATTTACTCTAATAAATCCTTAGCCGTTACTTTATAGAAATAATAGATTTAAATGAAATATATCTTTTAATGGGTCCCTATTAAACATCGGCTAACATTCGGTTATATACTTTAAAAAAGTAAATAGTAGATCGATAACAAGTATATTATATAAAATAATAACGCTTTTTAAGCGACTGTAATAAATAATCGCTTAGAAAGCGCTATTAACTTTTTTAACCTTTTTATTAACTTTTTCGAGTAACTTTAAGTTATTTATTAACTGTAACGGCTAGGCTAGTTAATTAATTATTAAACTAAGTTGTACGGTTGATATTAGTAATTATATTACGGGATCTAAGTAATAAAGATAACTTAATTACGTTTAATAATATTAAAAATATTTTAAATAATTACGTTATTTTATAAATTAATAAATATATATATATTTTTTATGTCGTAAATTAAATACGTATTAGATTTTATAGTTTTTAAAGCTTTAATATATATTAGATTTATATTATTAAGGAAGATTTAATTTACGTAATCGTTTTATATAGGTCCGGTTATTTTCGGAGGCCGGGTTGTCCGGGTCGTAATACGATTTTCTTTTTTTTAAGGTTTTTACTTTTAAAGAATTTCTTTTTAGTAAGTTACTTATTTTTTATTATAGCAGGTCGTATAATTAACCGTAAACATTGCAGTTATCTTAGTTAAAAGGAGAACTTTAAATCCTTAGTTATTTATATTATTAAATTTAATTTTAACGTTATACCGTATACGCTTTATTTCGAAAAAGGTATTAAATATTAAATAATTAAGGAAACTTACCGATATAACGAATATATTAAGTATTATCGTCGTTATAACGGGTTGAAGTTTTTTATTTATTTTTTACGTTATATTAGAGAAAAAAACATGGTTTTAATTATAAGGGAGTTATTACGGAAAAATTTTTATTACGGTGTTAATAAAAGAAAAAAAAAAGATTTGGTACGTAAATACCGTAATATGAACGTGTCAGCTAGCAGGGGGTGCTAAACGCACCTTATATACAGAAGGGGTCCTTTTAATCGGAAGATATATATTCCGTTGCTAGGCTATAAAAAAGCTGTACGTATACGAAAAACATATATAACTTAGCCTAATATAATAATATAACTGATATCTTTTATATTTAATAATTAAAAGTTTTATTCGTTTAATTTGCGTTATTAGTAATTAATTAGCTGTTATTAAGACGATATAGGTTATATATTAGTAATAATTATTTGTATATTTTATTAATTTTAATAATAACGGTATCGTTAACGTTTTTCGTTATTTATAACGGATTTAAAAATTAGAATTATTTTAAGGGCAAATTCCAGGTTAAAGCGTATGTTTTTGATATATAAGATTATATCGATTTTGATTAATTATTTTCGTAACTTATTAGATTAATAAAATTTAATATAATTTTATATTCAAAAAAAAAAAACAAATCCGTTATACGATACGAAATAATACTTTAAACGGTTTTTTAATTATATTTATATTTTCCAGGAAAATTTACGAAAAAAATTAATTATATCAATTATTTAACAAATATTTTTAAAATAATAATCGAAAATAGATAAGTTTATAATTAGGATTTTACGGTATATATTTATAAAAATTATAAATATAATATTTTTTTAAAAAATAATAACGATTTTATAAAATAAGTTTTAAAATTAGTATTTCCAGTAAATAAGCAAATAAGTTTTCTTTTAGGAAAGAATTTACGGAAGTAATACGTTAAATTAGTTAAATCCGATAAGGTATATGATAATAGGTTTTTTATTAATATTTAATAAGAATACCACGAAAAGTTAAAGTAAATTTCGAAATTGATAAAAAATTAAATGAATAAATTATAAAATAATAAAAGATTATGATTTAAAAATAATAATATAAAGTGTTAAAAATAAAAACGATAATTATATAGGTTAACGATTTATATATAATATTAGTTTTTATTATAAAGATTTAAATAATTACGTTTTAAATAATAATAAAAATTAAGAGTAATAATAATAATATTAGTTATTAAAAAGTAATAGTTAATTTTTTTAAATTATTAAATTATAACTTATTTATAACTTATATTAAAGAATATTAAGGTAACGTTTTTAACGTTTTGCGGAATACTTCCGGATTTTTTTAATTAAGATAATTTTAATTAAAAGGAAATTAAGAATAACTTTTAACCGCGAAATAAGGATTTTAAAGCGTAAACCGAAATGAGGTAATTATAAAGGTTTTTAAGTAGGCCGAAATAATAATAATTATAAGCAAAAACGTTAAAAGTTAAATATATAAAAAATTCGGTATAAAATGTATTTAAATTTTGTTTATAAGTTATTTTAATATTATTACGCGTTTTTAATAAAATTCCGGTAAAATTTAAACTTAAATTTTTTTAAATATTAATTTAAAATTCAATTATTTCTGATTAATTTTTAAAGGAAAAGATTAATCGTTTATCGAAAATTATGGAAAAGATGATTATTTAAAAAATAAATCAATTTTAAAAAAAAATAAAACGGGTTTTAAGGTATTTTTTAATTTTTAATTAATATAATACGGTAAACGTTACGGTTTTCTTTTTAAAGAATTCGTTTATTTTAGATTTAAAATTTACGATATATATTTTTAAATTATAAAATAACGATTTAAAACGACGGAATATACGTAAGGAATAATTTTGTTCCGATTAAAAAATACGGAAAAGTAAATATATTACTTTAAAGCTTTAAGGGCTTAAAAATAATACGTTTATATAATGTAATTTATTACGAAGATTTTATATATAACTTAATATTTTTCCGGCAATTCCGAAAAAAAAGGTATTAATAAAATAATCAAAAAATTAATAATTTTATTCGAAATAAATATAATTAAGTAGTTGTTATATTAATAAATAAGTTTAATTAATTCGTTATCGAAAACATTAACGTAATAATTATTTATGTAATTTTCGTATTTTATAAACGAAATGTTAATTTATATATAACGAAATTATTACGAATTAAGAATAGTAAGATTTAATACTTGAAATTAAAATATTTAAAGCTCGAAATAATCGTTTAATTATAATTTTATATAAAAAATATATTTAAAAGGTTTTATAAGAGTCGAATGTTAAATATGTAATAAAACGAATGTTAAAAAGTAAATACGCCGAAAATTAAAAAAAAGGTTTTCCGATTAAAATAACGAATTATTATTAATTTTATAAATTTCGAAAAAAAAAACCCGGAAGGATATAAATACGTTATATTTGTTACCGATAAGTATTTAAATTATATTTCAGATATTTATTTTAAGAACCGAAAGTAAAATATATTAAATATAACGTTTAAATATTTTTTAAAAGTGTTAAAAAATTAGGATAAGGTTTTTTTATAGGTGATCGAATATAATAACGAAATTTTGAAAAATTATTAATTTTAAGATATATTATAATTCTTTTTTTTAATATTAGATTTAAATTTTTAATACCGTATACCTAGGATTAAAACGGGGGTATAAAACGTTTAAAGGATATAATTTAAAAAAAACAATTACGATATGAAGTGGTATTAAGTTTTTTTTGTTTTTAATTATATATATTTTTAAAACAACAATATATTTATATAATTATATCTTTAAATACGTGTTTTTTTAATAAAGTTTATATAAAGTTTATTATATTTACATAACGTATAAAAACGGTATTATCATATTTAATTAAAAGTTTTAATTAGCTTATTTATAAATATACGGCTATATGGTTTACATTATAATAATTACCGTTATAAAGAAAAAAATAAAAATTTTAAAAGTTAAATTTTAAAGTATAAATTAATATTTTAATCGGTTATTAATTTACGAATATTTACGAAATTTAAAACTTATTAATTAATAAAATTATTATTATTCGAAACGTATAATTTAACGAAACGGGTATTTTTTTAAATAATATTAAAAATTTAAAAAAATAATTTTTTATACGTTATCAAAAAAGATTTATAAAAGTTACTGCAATAAATAAAATTATTTAATTAGGGTTTAAGTTATTTAAATATATAAATATAAAAAAAAACGAAAATCTAAGCGGAATAATTTAATTACCGGTTAAATAAAAAAAGTAATTTTAAAATAATATAAACGTATAAAACGTACGGAATAAAAAGGAATAAACTTATTTATATAAAATTAATTATTTCCGTTTTTTAAATTATTATTTTTATTAACGTTTGCTTTAATAATTATTATAATTATTATGCCGAGGGAAATAATAAAAGTAATTTTAAGTTTTTATTACGTTATTTAACTTCAGGTAATAGTAAAAAATAAAGGTACTTTATAAGTTATAAACGTAAATTCCCCGTACGTTCCGTATTAAAAAAATAATTATCGGTATACTTATAAAATATAAAAAGTTACGTTTAACGTAAAATAATTAATTTATTTTATTAATATAATCGATAATCGAGCGGTAAGTTACGGAAATTTAAGGAAATTAATTACTTAAAATACGCGTTATTTTAATCGGAAAAGCTTTAATACGAAAATATATAAAATTTTAGGTTACGAAACTAAATATATAAACGTAATTTATTAATACCGCTGGGAAATTATGAAAAATTAAATATATATTTATTAAAAAAAATATTTCGTAAAGCCGAAAAATTTAATTATAAAGCTATAAAAAATACGATTTTAAAAAATAAATAATTAATTTTTTGCTAATAAGAAATAAATTTTAAAATATATATAAATATCTATTTATAAATTCGATAAATATAATTAGTTATAAAAATGCAAAATACGTTTCGTTATACGCAGTAAATAATAGTTAAAAAAAGTTTATAGTAATATATATATATATATTTATTTTAATTAAAAAGTTATATAAAATTTTAATTATTATTACGGTTAAATTCGACTTAAAATTAAAATAATATAACGTTATTAACGCCTTTATTAACGTTTAATTACTTTATAAAATATATATAAACATATTTTTAAGATATTTATAACGTACTAAAACTTTTTTAATTAAGAAAGATTTATATAACTTAAGGAAGTTGCCGTTATTATAATAATAAAACTTTATTAAAACGCTTAAAAAATTGGAACTTAATTCCGTTCCTTATAAATTTTATTATTTTATTCGTTGAAAGTTATTTGTTTTTTTTAAACGATATCGTTATAATATACCGTAAAAAAAATTTAAGACCTTATCGATTCGTTAATTTAATAAATACGGAAACGGTATACCTTTATAAAAAGTAAAAACTTATAATAATTTTTCGGTATCGAAATAATTAAAGATAAATTTAACAGGAAAATTTAATTATTTTAATTTAATATTATAAATAAATTAAATAATTTAATCCTTAAAGAAAGTTTAAATAACTTTTTAAAAATGTTTATAATTAATGTTAAATTATTGCTAAATTTTAATTTAATTTATTTAAGGTTTGTTAACAAATATTAAAAAAAGATCGGTTTTATTTTTTACGTAACGATTAATACGCGACCCGATATATCTTTTACCCTATCCCGATTTATTTATTTTAACTTAAACCTTAACGACATATATTATAAAGTTATTAATTAAGTTATATTATACTTAATCGGGATTAAAACGTTAACGTTATAATTCGAAAACGAAAATTCGTTAAAAATTTAAAATAACGTTTTTTTCGCAAATAATACGATCGATCGAAAAAGCTTTTAAACTTACGTTATAAAATTATTTAGAAAAGTAATAAAATAACGGGCGAACAATTAAATGATAATAATTATTATTATAACAAAAACGGAATTATTATTTTTTACGCAAGATATAAAAGAAAACTTATTTAATTTTCGATTAATTAAAAAACTAAAAATTACTTTAAATATTAAACTATTAAATATATAGTATAATAATTAACAAATTATACGGCTTATTAATACCGATATCGCCTTATTATAAACGAAACTGCAGTACGTAAATATATATAATTATTAATTACGGAAAGTTATAAAAAAGAATTTAATTAAAGTAAATTATACGTTTATAAGTAATATACTAGCTAATAAACTAATTAAAACCCTATTACACAAACCATTTAAGCACTTTAAAAAGCAGCTAAGCCTGATAAATATTACGGAAAGTCTCGAACGGCAAAAAAATACCTTACGAATAATTTTAAAAAAGGAATTAATTAATTAAAAGGATTTAATTACCGGAAAAAAAGTCAAATAAAAAACTATAGCTTTAGGAAATAATAATACGTAATGATTAACGCCGTAAATACTTTAAAACGTTAAAAAATTATGTCAGCTAACAAAGGATACTAAACGTACCCCATATATAAAAGGGGTCCTTCTGATCGGAAAATATATATTCCGTTACTAGGCTATAGAAAAGCTGTACGCGTACGAGAAACACACATAACTTAGCTTAATATAATAACATAACTGATGTCCCCTATATCTGACAGAACGAGATTATCGGTTAGTGTTTTCGTTTAAGGCATTAATTTTTTTTTTTTACGTTTAAAGGGTTAAATTTATTATTTGTAAGTTTTAATTTATAAACGAGTTAAATAGGTAAAAAGGTATAGAAATTACTGTTCCGGTCGTACCGAACGTTTAGGTACTTAATTAATTAGGGATTACTAATATTAACTAGTTATTTTTAAGCGACGTAAATTAGGGCATTTTTAACTTTAGTAATTTCGGCATTGTTAGTAAAAGTTTTTTAGTAGGCGCTAGGTACCAGTGAAATCTTTTACTAGTTCCCAGGTGTTTTCGGAGTTTGGATAGTTTTTTTATTTGACGAGGTACTAAGTAAGGGTTTTTTTTTTTCGTACGTTAAGTATTTTTTCCGTTTTATAGGTTAACGTATTTCTTTTTCATTTTTAATTTTTATTTTTTGGTATTAATTTTAATCGTATTTGCTGTTGATTTAAGTAAGGAAATAGGAAAAACTAGGTGAAATTTAATTTTAAGTTGTAAATTTAATTGGTAATTATTTTCTAATTTTTTTAGTAATTTTATATAAGCCGATATATTTAAAATCGTGTTTTTAGTTTAGGCGTTTATTTTTAATATTTTTAGTCATTAAATAAATTCTTTCTTTTTCCGAGAAAATTAGTTTTTTAACCTTTTTTGGTTATAATATTTATTTATTTAGTTACGTACGAATGAAAGTTTCGTTTTTATTTTTTTAATATAATGGTTTAAATTATTTTAAAGCAAGAATTATTATAATATTAATTAATATTTTTCCCGTATTCTTTTATAAATTTTTAAAGTAAAATTAAAGTTGGTTATTACTAGAATTATTTTAATATTATTGTAGTAGCTAATATTATAGATTAATTATGCGATAGGTAATTTTTTGGCTTGATTGTTTTGTTCATAGTTAGTGTAGTATTATGAGTGTGTTTTTAGTCTGTGGCTAATTTTATTTATTTATTTATAATTTAAAAGCGTTTGATAGTTTATAATTTAAGCCGAATTATATTCTTAAATTTTGCTAAAACTTTAAAGTAAAAATTATGTTTTTATTTACAATAATTTCCGATAGTAATTTCTGTACATTAACAATATATTAAAAGAAATATATTATTTAGTTAACGATTATATTTTCGTTATAAGATAAAAAAATAAAAAAAAATTTGTTTATCGATTAACGATTATAAAAATATTATTGTAATATATATTCGTAACTAGATTTTTTAATAACAAAAGTTTTATAATAAAATTCAATGTAATTAAATTTTATCATCGTTCGATAATTAGTAATAGTTATAATCGCCCGTAGGGTTTATATTAGTATATAATCTTTTATATTATTAATTTTATTTTAGGAAAATAATACGTTTATTATAGGCGTTTGAAGGTTTTGTAAATTCTTGGATATCCGTATAATCGGTATTCGTATATTCTTCGTATTAAACTTTTTGGGTATTTTTTTAATAAATAAATTTCATTTCTTTTTTAGTTTTCAAGTAAATTATTATAATATCGCTGTATTTTTTAATATTTATTTAACGTAAATATTTTAATAACGATAATACGTTGTTATTATAAATGTTTTTTTATTATTTAGTCGAAAATAATTTATTATATTTTTGTTTTGGGATTTTTTAACATTTGTTATTTATTAACAGTATTCGTTTTATTATTTTTAGATTTTTTACTATAAATAATAATATAATTAAATTTTGAAAATTAGTTTATATAACGTAATTATAAAGTAAAAGATGTTTTTATACTCTATAGATATTTTTACCTAATACTTGTTTTTTCTAAGGTAATATTTAAATTTTTTAAAAGCTTTAATAATAGTTTAGAATTTTTTATTATAAATAGGGTAATTTAATTTAATACCGTATAATTTATAAAAGTAAAAGGCGATTAAATATAATTCTTTTAATTATTTTGTTAATATATTATTATTTTAAAGCGAAGTTTAAAATATCGGTTTTAAATTTTATTGGTTTATTTAAATTATATATTATAACAACGAGTTTGTTAATAAGGGCATTTTTACGTTATTAGAAAATTTCTTTTTACCGTTGAAGTTTATATAAATCGTCGGTTTTTTTATAAGTTTTGTTAATAATACCGCGATATTGCTGAAATGTACGAATTGTCGATAATAATTAGCGAATTTAAGGAATGCTTGTATTTCGGTAACGTTAATAAAGGTTTTTTAATTTTTAATTATAGCGATTTTTTTAAAGTTTATTTTAATGTATTCAGGGGTAATAATATACTTTAAATATTTAACTTTTTAACTATAAAAGGTATTTTTTTTACGTTAAGTAAACAATTAAAGTTTTATAATATTCGTAAGATCTTATAAACGTATCCTATATGTTTTTTTGGTTCTTAAATAAATAAGGATATCGTCGAGATAATATATAAATAAGATATTAAGATATTTTCGAAGTACGTAATTAATTATCCGTTAAAAGGTTACCGGTACGGTTGTAAGTTTAAAAGATATAACGAAATATTTAAATAATTTATATTTCGTTTTAAAAATTATGTTTTATTCGTTTTCTAATTTAATTCGAATATAGTTATATTTTTTTTCGCAAATTTAAAATTATAAATTATATAACGTTTCGTAATTACCTTTTAATTTTAATAATTAAAGATAATAATATTTTATTTTTCATAATAATATCGTTAAGTTGTTAATACTTAATGACGAATTAGAATTTCCCTTTTTTTTAAAAAAAAAGAAAAATATTAAATATCCGATTAATAATTTAAAACGTTATATATGTTTTTTTCGTAATTTATTCTTTAAGTAGTTATGAAGAGCGTATAATTTTATTTCGTTTAGGTTGTAAATAAGATAAAAAACGGTTATTTTACCGTTTTTAAAAATTATTTCGTCATTTTATTTGTTATATTATAGTAATTTTATATCGAATTCTTTTCGAAGAAGCTTATTATATATATAAAATTATAATAGTATTTTCGTTATTTATTATAATAGTTTTTTAATTGTATTTATAAGTTGTTATTTATTTATCGAAATCATGTTTTAATATTTATAATAATGCGCCGTATTTTTTTATTTTGCTTTTTATTTTAAATGTATTTTATTTTATTGAGTAGTAAAACTTTTGTCGTATTTTTATATTTGTATTTGATGTTTTTATAGATCGAATATTACGATTTTAAATTTTCTTTATTTTTTTTTATATTAGAAAATAAGCAGAAATTAATTTAATTAATTTTTTAATTAATTACGAGGTTATATTCGCGTAATTCTAGTTTTTTAACCATTATGTTATATTAATTTAATAAAATAATGGCGAAATTACTAATTTTTTATTCAAAGTTTTAAGGTAATTAATTTCGCGTTTAATTTATTTACCGTCGTAGATAAATCTTTAAATTTTAGCATTTTCGACTTTATAAGGGTAATTTCTTTTTCTATAGTAATTTTAATTAATTCATTATTTTCTAATTGATATAGTTAGTAGTTATCGTTTCGTAATTTATTATTGCGATATATTAGTTTTTTTTAATTCGTATTTATACGGCAATAGCGTTGTTGTCCGTGGTTTCGATTGTTACGTTTAAAGCCTTTTAAGGTGCTATAGTTTAATCTTTTTTTCGTTTATTTACGGTTTTTTATAAGTAACGTTGATTTTTTAGGGTTTATAAGAGTTTTCGTAGGGTTTTCGTATTTCGATTATTTTGTATTTAAAGTTTTTTAGTTATTTTTTATTTATTTTATTTATTTTTAAAATTGTTTAAATCGTTATTATTTTTATTATTAATCGTAATTTCGGGTTGCAAGTTTTTTTATTTAATTCGTAAAAGTTTTAATTATTCTTTTATCTCGTAATCTTAATCACGAATTGTTATGTTTTTTTATTAGGTATTATGTTTTTTTTTTCGTAATTTCGTAAATTTTAACTTTTGTTTTAGATTTTCTAACGGACTTTGCGTTGTTTTTTTAAGAGTTTTCGATAAATTTTATTTAGAAAGTTAATTTATTAATAATTTGCTAGTAAGATTTTATAACCGTATTATGAAGTCATTCTTTTATCTGATAATTATATTAAATCTGGTAATATTAGGGGTTTTTTACCGAGTAGCTTTTTTTTCTTTTCTTTTTTTTTAAATTTTTGATTACCGTTATTTCGTTAACCCTATTTTGAATTATTATGGTTTTTAAATGTTAATATTATTTTTCGTTTTGTAGGTTATTTTCTTTAACGAGCAAAATTAATTTTTTGTTTTTATAGGCGTAAGATTTTTTTTTAGCGATGTACTTTTTATGTTTTTTATGGATGTGATATTAGGGACGTCGACAGTTGATAGTATGGAGTTTTCTATGTCGATCGGTTTTTTTAGGCATAGAGCTTCGTTTTATTCCTGGTATTGCCACATTTATTTTTATATTTTTTATGTTATTTATTATGTTTATTGGTCGCGTCGTTTTTTTTTATGATCGTATTAGGGGCGTAGTGGTATTAATGAGTTTTTATTATTTTTTATATTCCTTTAGTTAGTTTATTAATTGATTAGTTCGTGGATGAATTATATTGATCGTTTTTTTATTATTATTTTTTTGTTATATTCTTGCTGTTTTTCGGGTATTAGCCTTTATTTTTCCTGACGGGGTTCTTTTAGTTTTTTATATTAAAAGGCCTTATATTTGGCTTTTCTATAATTGAAGTATTTAAATGGGGTTTATCCCTGTTATCGCACCCCTTTAATTTTTATTAGGCCTGGTTAAGTTCCGAAAGAGGTAGAAGGTATAGTGCGTTTATTCGTTTATTTAGGTTTGTTAAATTTAAATTATAGGGTATATTTGTAACGGCTAGGCTAATTAATTAATTGTTAAACTAAGTTAGACGGTTTATATTAGCAGTTATAATACAAAATCTAAGTAATGAAAATAATTTAATTACGTCTGGTAATATTAAAGGTATTTTAAGTAATTAAGTTATATTTTAAGTTAATATTTTCTGAATTCTAAATTAATAAATATATATATCTTATTGCGATAAATTAAATACGTATTAAATTTTAAAATTTTTAAGTATTTAATATATATTAAATTCGTATAATTTTATATAGATTTAATTAGATTTATATTGTTAAAAAAGTCTAATTTACGTAACAGTTTTATATAAATTTAACCGTTTTCGAAAGTTAAACCGGTCGTGTTATAATATAATTTCCTTTCTTTAAAACTTTTAGTTAATAAGTTATTAATCTTTTCTTATAACAAATTACGTAGCTAACCGTAAACCTCGTAATCGTCCGAAGTAAGAAAAAGCTTTAAATCCCTAATTATTTATATTATTAAATTCGGTTTTAATGTTATATTATATACGCCTTATTTCGAAAAATGTATTAAATGTTAAATAATTAAAGAAATTTGCCGGTATAATAAATATAATAAGTATCGTCGTCGTTATAACGGATTAAGTATTTTTATTTACTTTTTACGTTATATTAAGAAAAAAAAGAATCGTTTTAATAGTAAAGAACCCGTTACGGAAAAACTTTATTACTGTTTTAATAAAAAATATAAAAAATTTAGTAGGTAAATAACGTAATATTAATGAAATTATCGGTTATCTTTTATATTTAAAACGTTTAAAAAATTTTACGCTTAGAATATTAAATTTATTATTTATAAGTTTTAATTTATTCGTCTTAAAAGAGACGTAACTGTAGAACTAAATTAAATAAATTAATAAATGATATTTTCGGTTATAAGATTTTATTAAATTTTAACCTTTTTTTAAAAGTTTTACTTTAAAATAAATTTAAACTGCCCTGTTATACCCTTATCTACAATTATTTTTAACCGAATTTTAAACTGTTTTCGTAATTCGAAATAACCGGATAAATTATTATTCGTAATTATTTTTATATTGAATTAAAAATTAAATTTCGAAATTTTTAATTTTTTTGCCGTTTATATTTAATTTTCTTAATAATTCCTTTATACGGTCGATATTTTTTTATTATAAAATCGTTTAATTTTTAATTATTTTTATTTATATAAATTAAATCGCATTTAATAATTAAAAATAAAATCCGATTTTCTAAAACAGATTAATTAAATTAATAAAAATATTGATGTTTTTATTTTATTTTAAAATTTTATTAAATTTAAGAATTTTAAAAAAAACGTTTTCCGTAAAGATTTTATAATTATAAAATATAGGTATTTTATAATAGAAATTATCCGGCATATTTTAATGGCTTTAATTAATAAGGATTCGAAAAGGTATCGTAAAATCGATTAAGGTTAAAGTTATAAAACTGGTAAAAGGTCGTAAAGCAGCTATTTTATACGGACTTAAGGTTTACCGCGAAAAGCTTAATATCTTTTAAGTTATTGTATTCTAGGAGATTCCCCTTACCGAACCGTAAAGCCAGAGGGTATAAAGTTTATCAAGGTCGAAGCTTGTCGATATTGCGTAAGTAAGCCTTCCAGCTAACATTAATCGAGAAATTACGTACTTATAGGGACCTAATAATTGGTTTCGGGATAAGGTTTTTCGTAACCGAGGCGTATAATATATTATTACCATAAAAATTATTAATAATTACTATATTCGAAAATATTAGGTAATGTATTTATCGTATTAATTATTAATGTAATTATTTCGTATCTTTAACTTAGCCTGGATAATACGGCTTAAACCTAACAACTTTATATAAGTTTTAATTTATAAACGAATTAGAAAAGCAAAAATGTTTAGAAATTATTATTCCGGTCGTATTAAGTATAAGGGTACTTAATTAATCGGGGATAACTAATACCGATTAGTTGTTTTTAAACGACGTAAATTAAGGTATTTTTAACCTTAATAACCGTGATATTATTAGTAAAAGTTTTTAAAAGGCGTTAAACGCCGATAAAACTTTTAGCCGGCTTTTAGGTATTTTCGGAATCTGGATAATTTTTTTATTTAACCAAATATTAGTTAAATTCTTTTTTTTATATATCCTGAATTTTCTCTACCTTGTAAGTTAATATATCTTTTTTTACTTTCTTCTTATATCCGATATTAATCTTAATAATATTCGCCGTTAACTCGAATAAAAAATATAAAAAACTAAATAAAGTTTAATCTTAAGTAATAATTCAAATTAATAATTATTTTCTGAAATTTTTTTAATAATTTTATATAGGCCGATATATTTAAAATCGAATTTTTAATTTAAGCGGTTGATTTTAATATTTTTAGAAATTAAATACACTATTTCCCTTTTTAAGAAAGTTAATTTTCTTAAACTTTTTTAGTTATAATATTTATTTATTTAATTACGTACAAATTAAAGTTCCGTTTTTAATTCCTAGAGTAATCACTTATATTATTTTGAAATAAAAATTACCTTAATATTAATTAATTTTTTTCGTATTTCTCTATAAACTTTTAAAGAAAAATTAAAATTAATTGTTACTAAGGTTATTTTAATATTCTTATATTAACTGGTATTATAAACTAATTATGTAATAAATAGTTTTTAACTTTATTATTTTATTTATAATTAATATAATATCGTAAATATATTTCTAGTATTTATTTATTTTTTTCCATTTATATATTTATTTAAAATTTAAAAGTATTTATTAATTTATAATTTAAATCGCATCGTATTATTAAAACTTGCTAAAATTACGAAATAAAAGTTGTACCTATATTTAAAATAATTTCTAATAATAATTTATATACTTTAAAAATATGTCGAAGGAAAATATATACTATTTATTCGGCGTTTATATTTTCGTTATAAAATAAGAAATAAAGAATTTTATAAATCGGTTAACGATTATAAAGATATTATCGTAATATATGCTCGTAATTAAGTCTTTTAATAAAAGAAATTTAATAATAAAATCGAATATAATTAAATTTTATAATTACTTAGTAACTAGTAATAGCTATAATTTTCCGTATAATTTATATCGTTTAACCTTTATCTTAATATAAATATTATATTAGTTTATAATCTTGTATATAGGTAATTTTATTTTAAGGAAATAATACGTTCGTTATAAACGTTCTAAAATTTTAGAAATTCTTTGGTATTCGTATAGTTAATATTTATGTATTTTTCGTAATAAATTTTCCTAGTATTTTTCTAATATATAGATTTTATTTGTTTTTTTAATTTTAGAGTAAATTGTTATAGTAATGTTATAGTTTTTTTAGCGTTTATTCGAAAATAGTGTATTATATTTTCGCCTTAAGATTCTTTAGGTCTCGTCGTTTATTAAAAATATCCGCTTTACTATTTTCTAATTCTTTATAATAAATAATAACATAATCGAATTTTATATTATACTTTACGTAACGTAATTATCGTTTAATTTATTTTTTAGTAATCGTAAAATAAAAGATATTTTTCTACTTTATATATACCTTTACTTAATATTTTTTAAGATAATATTTAAATATTTTAAAGGCTTTAATAATAATTAGGAATTTTTTATTATAAATAAAATAATTTAATATAGTATTATATAATTTATAAAAATAAAAGGTAATATAAAGTCGTTAAGTTCAAGCCGTATTATCTAGGCTAAACTAAAAACACGAAGTAATTACATTAATAATTAATACGATAAATACTTTACCGAATATTTTCGAATACGGCAACTATTAATAGTTTTTACGGTAATAATAAATTATATATTTTAGTTACGAAAAACCTTATTCCGAAACCGATTATTGCGTAATACCGATAAATTTCGACCTTAATAAACCTTATGTCCTTTAGCTGGTTCGGCAAGGGGAATCTCTTAAAATGTAATAACTTAAGAAATATTAAGCTTTTCGCGGTACACTTTAAGTCCGTATAAAATAACTTTGCAACCTTTTACTAGTCCCACGATTTTAACTTTAATCGATTTTACGATATTTTTTTAAATCTTTATTAATTAAAATAATTAAAATATGCCGGATAATTCCCATTATAAAATACCGGTATTCCGTAATTATAAAATCTTTACTGAAAACGTTTTTTTTAAAATTTTTAAATTTAATAAAACTTTAAAACGAATTTAAAATATTAATATTTCCGTTAGTTTAATTAATTTTTCTTAAAAAATCGGATTTTATTTTTTATTTTTAAATATAATTTAATTTATATAAATAAAAATAATTAAAAATTAAAAGACGTTATAATAAAAAATATCGACCGTATAAAAATTATTAGGAAAATTAAATATAAATGGCAAAAAGCTTAAAAATTTCGAAATGTATTTTTTAATTTAATAAAAAAAATTACGAATAATAATTTATCCCGCTATTCCGGATTACAAAAACCGTCTAGAATTTAGTTAGAAATAATTATTAATAAGGGCATAATAAAGCAATTTAAAATCACCTTAAAATAAAACGCTCATAAGAAAGTTAAGATTTAATAAAACTTAATAACCGATAGTACAATTTATTCATTTATTTAATTTAGTTCTACGGTTACGTCTCCTTTAAAAAGAAAATAAAAGGTAATAAAATATATCTATTTTTTATTTTTTCGTTAATAAATTATTACTTTTAAAACTAAATCTAAAATATTAATTTTAAATTTTATTAATTTATTTAAGGTATATCTTATTACAACGGGCTTATTAATAAGAACGTTTTTAAATTATTAGCACTTTTTATTATTATTAAGGCCTATATAAACTCTTGATTATTCTTTATAAATTCCGTAAATAGTATTACGATTTTATTAAAATGTTATATAAATTGTCGATAATACTTAATAAATTTAAAGAACGCTTTTATTTTAATTTCGTTAATACATATTTTTTTAATTTTTAATTACTATAACCTTTTTAAAGTCCATTTTAATATACCCGGGGGTAATAATATATTCTAAATATTTAACTTTTTTAATATAAAAAATACCTTTTTTTAAGTTAATTAAAAATTAATATTTTATGAAATTTATAAAACCTTATAAACGTATTTTATATATTCGTTTTTTTTATTTCTAAATAAATAAGAGTATTGTTAAGATAATATATAATAAAAATATTAAAATATTTTAGAAATACGTTATTAATTATTCGTTAAAAAAGTATTAATACGTTAGTAAATCTAAAAACTATAACGAAATATTTAAATAACTTATATTTCGTTTTAAAAGTTATCTTTTACTTATTTCCTAATTTAATTCGAATTTAATTATACTTTTTTCGTAAATCCAGGGCCATAAATTATTTAACGTCACGAAATCGGTTTTTAATTTTAATAATTAAAAGTAACAGTATTTTATCTTTAACGGTACTATCATTAAATTATCGATAGTTAATAACGAATTATAATTTCTCGTTCTTTTATAAAACGAAAAATATCGGGTACTTAGTTAATAACTTAAAACGTTATATATATTCTTTTCGTAATTTATCCTTTAAATAATCGCGAAAAACGTATAACTTTATCTTATTTAAATTATAAATAAAATAAAATGTGGTTATTGTATTATCCTTAAAAATTATTTTATAGTTTTATTTATTATATTATAATAATTTTTTATCGAATTTTTTTCGAAAAAGTTATTTATATTTATAGTATTATAATAATATTTTTGTTATCTATTTTAATAATCTTTTAAATTGTATTTATAAATTATTATTTATTTATCGAAATAATACATTAAAATTTATAATAATACGTTATATTTTCTTATTATGCCTTTTATTTTAAATATATTTTATTTTTTTAAATAATAACCTTTTTATCGTATTTTTATATTTATATTTGTTGCTCTTATTAATCGAATATTAAAATTTTATTTTATTTTTTATTTTTTCTTAAGTTAGAAAATTAGCGGAAACTTACTTAATTAATTAAAAAGTTATACTAGTGTAATTATAGTTCTTTAAAACTTATATCATATTTATTTATTATAATAATATCGAAATTAATAATTTACCTTTTCTTTTTAATAAAAATCTGAAAGTAATTAATTTTACGTTTAACTTATTTATCGTTGTATATAAATTTTTAGTTTTCGGTATTTTCGACTTTATAAAAGTAACTTTTTTTATAATAATTTTAATTAATTTAATACCTCCGGGTTAATATAATTAATAATTATTATTCCGTAATTTAGTATTATAGTATACCAGTTCTTTTTAATTTATATTTATACGATAATAACGTTATTATTTATAACTTTAATTATTATATTTAAAGCTTTTTTAAAATATTTTAATTTAATCTCTTTTCCTCGTTTATTTATAGTTCCTTTATAGATAACCTTAAATTTTTATGGTTTATAAAAACTTTCGTAAAAATATTTTATTTCGATTATTTTATATTTAAAGTTTTTTTAATTATTTTTCTACTCGTTATATTTATTTTTTAAATTATTCGAATTGTTCTTATATTTTTTATTATTCGTAAATTTATCCTGTAAATCTTTTTACTTAACTTATAAAACTTTTCATTATTTTTTTATCGAGTAATATTAATTCTAAATTACTATTCTTTTTATTCGATATTATTATTTTTCTTATAATTTCGTAAATTTTAAATTTAATTTTATATTTTCCGATAAAGATTATGTCGTTTTTAAAAATCCTCCGTAAATTTTACTTAAAACGTTCATTTGTTAATAATTTATTAATAAAACTTTATAACGATATTATAAAATGATTTTTTATTTATTTAATACTTATCTTAATCTTACTAATACTAAAAATCCCTTATTAAATAGCTTTTCTTTTAGGCCCAGTTTTTTATTACGGTTATTTCGTTAATCTTATTTTAAGTTATTATAATTTTTAAATAATAATAATATTTTTCGTTTCGTAAATTATTATTTTTTTATCGAATAAAATCAAAACCCTATTTCTAAAAACGTAAATTTCTGTAGCGATATATTCCTTATATTTTTTATAAATATAATATTAAAGGCGTCGGCAATTAACAGTATAAAATTTCCCGTATCGGTTAATTTTTTTTAAATATAAAATCCCGTCCTATTCCCGATACTGCTATACTTATTTTTGTATATTTTATATTATTTATTACGTTCGTTAATAACGTTATTTTTTTTATAATCGTATTAAAGATATAATAATATCGATAAAATTTTATTATCTTTTATATTCCTTTAATTAATCTTATACTAACACTAGTTCGGATTTTAACAATTAGCTAGTTCGTAACCGAATTACGTTAATTATTTTCCCCTTATTTTTTTATTATTATTTTCTTATTATCTTTCGGGTACTTACTTCTATTTTTTTATTAAGGTTTTTTTAATTTGTTACATCGAAAAGTTTTATATCTAGTCTTTTTACAATTAAAATACTTAAATAAGGTATATTTTTATTATTAAATTATGTTAAATCTCGACAAAAGTAAAAAATATAATACGTCCATTTATTTATTTAAATTTATTAAATTTAAATCGTAAAATATATTAACTTTTTTTATTATCTCTCGAATTATCGATTAGCGATTTTTACTGTTTTAATAATATCTTTATCTAAAATGGTTAATCGTTTACCTTTAATATTTTTATTTTTATTATCGTTTTTTAATCGCTTATAAAATATATCCATTAAAATATCGTTTTCGTCGTCTATTTATCCCGCTTTAGCCATTAAACTCCGGAACTTTATTACGTATTTTACTATTAATTCTTTTTATTATAACTATAAGTTTTTTTATACTACAATACGCTCCTTATCAAAATTATTAAAATTAACCTTTAATTTTTTTTCGAAATTAACGTAATTAACGAAAAATTCCTTAGTAAATTTTTCCTTATCGTTTTTCGTACATTTTAAATAATCTTTTATAATTACTTTAAATTAATTAAATACGTCTTTCGTAAAAAACGATACAACGGTAAAAATCTAATCCTTTAAATTATTAAAAGTTAAAAATCGGAAATATATTTATATTTAAGTAAGAAAACTTTAAATATCACTTTTTCTATTATAAAGTTAAAATCTTTTTAACTTTAACTTTCGAAATATTACAAGTTATCTTAATTTATTTTGTAAGTTATTAAATTTCGGCTTTTAATTTCTTGAACTTATTTTAAAACTATTAGGTATCGGTTTTTTTAATATTAAAAATTATTTTAACAGTTCTAAATATTACTTAAAATTTAATAATATTATTAAATAAAAGCTTATAACGTATAATAATTAAATTAATAAATTAATTATTAAACCAAATTATACGGGTTATATTAATAGTTATATTACGGAATTTAAATAATAAAAATAATTTAATTATGTTTAATAATACTAAGGATATTTTAAGTAACTAAATTATGTTACAAACTGATATTATATAAATTATAAATTAATAAATATATATATTCTCTTTCCGTAAATTAAATATATATCAAATTCGTATAATTTTATATAAATTTAATTAAATTTATATTATTAAGAGAGATCTAATTTACGTAACTGTTTTATATAGGTCCAACCGTTCTCGGAGGTTAAGCCGGTCTGGTTGTAATAATATTAGTCTTTTTTTATCGTTTTTCGAATTGCTGATTATTAATTTTTACGATTTTGGTAATATATTTGTTTAAAGTAATTAGTTGTTTAAATTTAATAATTTCGTTTTTAACGTTATCTTTTAGTCTTTTATAAAACATATCGATTAAGGTATTATTTTCGTTATTTACTTACTTTCCTTTAATTATTAAGTGTCGAAATTTTACTATATATTTAAATATTAATTTTTTTTATTATAACTGTAAGGCTTTTTATGTTATAATGCGCTTTTTGCTAGGGTTATTAAAATTGGCCTTTAATTTTTTTTTTCGAAATTAGCGTAATTAGTAAAAAGTTTTTTAATAGATTTTTTTATATCGTTTTTTACATATTTCAAGTAATCTTTTATAGTTGGTTTAAATTAATCGAATGCGTTTCCTGTAAGAAACGTTACGACGATAAGAATTTAATTTTCCGGGTCGTTAAGGGTTAGGAACCGGAGATATATTTGCGTTTAAGTAAAAAAATTTTGGATATTATTTTTTTTATCGTAAGGTTAAGGTTTTTTAAAGTTTTTTTTCGAAACGTTAAAGTTTATTTTAATTTATTTCGTACGTCGTTAAACTTTAGTTTTTACTTTTTTAATTTTATTTTAAAGTTGTTAAAAACCGGTTTTTTCTATATTAAACGTTATTTTAATAATATTACTAAATAAAAGTTTATAACGTATAACGGTTAAATTAATTAATTAATTATTAAATTAAGTTATACGGTTTATATAAGTAATTATATTGTAAAATTTAAATAATAACAATAATTTAATTACGTTTAATAATATTAAATATATTTTAAATAATTAAGTTTTATTATAAATTAATAAGTATATATATTTTATATTCCGTAAATTAAATATGTATTACATTTTAAAGTTTTTAAAAATTTAATATATATTAAACTTATATAGTTTTATATAGATTTAATTAAATCTGTATTATTACGGTATAACGGCTAGGCTAGTTAACCAATTATTAAACCAAGTCGTACGGTTTATATTAACAGTTGTATTATAGGAATTTAAGTAACGAAGATAATTTAATTACGTCTGGTAATACTAAGGGTATCTTAGGTAACCAAGTTATATTACAAGCTGGTGTTATTTAGATTATAGAATTAATAAGCGTATATATCTTTTAACAAAACCTGGATTTCTTATGGATCTTATCGCCCTCCCAGATCTAAAAGGCATTAGATCTATATGGATTTAATTAAATCTTGAAAACAAAAAAGATCCAAATTACGTAACTTAACCTATTTAGGTTCTGTTTCGGTCCGCTAAAACCGTTTCCGAATCCTCCCCTTTATTAGGTCGTAATACGATATTTTTTTTTTTAGGATTTTTGCTTTTAAAGATTTTTTCCTTAATAAATTAATTTTTTATTATAAGTAATCGTATTGCTAATCGTAAATCCCGTAATCATCCAAATTAAAAAAAAAGCCTTAAGTTTTTAACTGCTTATATTATCAAATTTGGTTTTAAAATAATGCCGTATACGTTATGTTTTAAAAAAAGGACGAAATGTTAAATAATTAAAAAAATTCGTCGTTATAGCAAATGCGTTAAATATCGTTGCCGTTATAATAATTCCGGTATTCCTGTTAATTCTTTTCGTCGTATTAAAAAGGAAAAAAACCGTTTAAACCGTAAAAAAACCGTAACGGAAGAAATTTTATTACGTTTTTAGCAAAAATTAAAAAAGGACTTTATACGTAAATAGCGTAATATTAATAAAACTATTAATCGCCTTTTTCGTTTTCGCTGCCAAAAACGGTTTCTTTACGTTTAAAGGGTAAAAATTGTTAGCTGCGGCTTTTAATCTATAAATAAGTTAAAGGATTAGGAATGGTTAAAAGCAAACGCGTCGTTTTTTATTTAGGTTTTTGTTTAAAACGATTAGTTTATTTTTAAAACGTTTAACTAGCCGTCCTTGGATAACGTAAATTGGAATATTTTTAATTTCGGTGGTCCCGATATTATTAGTAAAAATTTTTTAGCAGGCGTTAGGCGTTAGTGAGATTTTTGGCGGGTTCCTAGGTGTTTTCGGAGTTTAGGTGATTTTTTCATTTAATTAAATATTGGGTAAATCCTTTTTTTTTTCGTATATCGAATATTTTTTTAACTTTATATATCTTTTTTTTTTCCGCCTTTACGTCGTTTTATGTTATATATATTTTAATAATATCTGCTATTAACTCGAATAAGGAAATATAAAAAACTGGATAAAGTTTAACTTTAGGTAGTAACTTTAATTAATAGTTGTTTTCTAAGATTTTCTTGGTAATTTTGTATGGGCCAATATATTTAAAATCGAGCTTTTAGTTTGGGCGTTTAGTTTTGATATTTTTGGTGGTTAGATAGACCATTTTCTTTTCCGAGAAGGTTAGTTTTTTTAACTTTTTTTAATTATAATATTTATTTATTTATTCGCGTACAAATTAAAGTTTTGTTTTTATTTTTTAATGTAATTGTTTAAGTTATTCTAAGGTAAAAATTGCTTTAATATTAACTGGTTTTTCTTTTCGTATTTTTTTATAAATTTTTGGGGTAAAATTAAAGTTAGTAGTTATTAGTATTATCTTAATATTATTATAGTAGCTGGTATTATAGGTTAACTGCGTAATAAGTAACTTTTTAATTTAATTATTTTATTTATAATTAATGTAATATCGTAAATACGTTTTTAATATCTAATTAATTCTTTCCGTTTATTTATTTGTTTATGGTTTAAAAACGTTTAATAATTTATAATTTAAGTTAAGTTATGTTATCAAGCTTTGTTAAAATTTCGAAGTAAAAGTTATACTTTTATTTAAAATAATTTCTGTTAGTAATTTATATATGTTATATATATGTCGAAAGAAAATGTATGTTATTTGTTTAGTATTTATATTTTTATTGTAGGGTAGAAAATAGGAAAATTTTGTAAATCGGTCGACGATCATAAAAATATTGTCGTAATATATGCCCGTAACTGGATTTTCCGATACGGGAAATTTTATAATAAAATTAAATATAATTAAGTTTTATGGTCGTTTAATAACTGGTAATGGTTATAGTTTCCCGTAAGGTTTATGTTGTTTAGCTTTTATTTTAACGTAAATATTATATTATTATATAATTTTCTGTATAATTAATTTTATTTTAAGGAAGTAATACGTTCGTCGTATGCATTTTAGGGTTTTGTAAATCCTTAGGTATCCGTATAATTAATATTTATGTATTTTTCGTATTAGATTTTCTTAATGTTTTTTTAATACGTAAATTTTATTTATTTTTTAATTTTCGGGTAGGCTATTATGATATTATTATATTTCCTTATGTATATCCGGTATAAATATTTTAATAATGTTAATATATCGTTATTATAAATATTTTTTTAACGTTTAATCGAATATAGTTTGTTATATTTTTACTTTAGGGTTTTTTAAATCTGGTTGTTTGTTAAAAATATCTGCTTTACTATTTTTTAATCCCTTGCGATAAATAATAACGTAATCGAATTTTGAAAGGTATTTTGCGTAACGTAGTTGTTGTCCGATTAGTTTTTTTATAATCGTAAAGTGAAAGATGTTCTTATGGTCTGTATATACTTTTACCTGGTGCTGGTTTCCCTTAAGATAGTATTTAAATTCCTTAAAGGCTTTAACGATAGTTAGGAATTTTTTGTCGTAAATAGGATAGTTAAATTTAGTACCGTATAGTTTATAAAAATAAAAGGCAATAAGGTGTAATTTTTCTTTATCGTTTCGTTAGCAAATTATTATTTTTAAAGCAAAATTTAAAACGTTAATTTTAAGTTTTACTGGTTTATTTAGGTTGTACATTATTAAAATGGGTTTGTTAGTAAAAGCGTTTTTAAGTTATTAAAAGGCTTTTTTTATAGTTAAAGCTTATATAAAGCGTTAATCCTTCTTGGTAAATTCCGTTAATAATATTATAACTTTATTAAAATATCGTATAAATCGTTTGTAGTAATTGGCGAATCCAAGGAATATTTGCATCTCGGTGACATTAATAGGTGTTTTTTAATTTTAAATTACGGTAATTTTTTTAAGATCCATTTTAATATACCTTAAAGTAATAATATATTTTAAGTATTTTATTTTTTAAATGTAAAAGGTATTTTTTTTTACGTTAATTAAAAAGTTAACGTTTTATAAAGCTTGTAGGATTTTATAAATGTGTTTTGTATATTCCTTTTTTGTCCTTAAGTAAATGAGGATGTCGTCGAGGTAACATATAATAAAGATGTTAAGGTACTTTCGGAGTATATAATTAATTATCCGTTAAAAAATTATTGGTACGTTTATAAATCCGAAAAGCATGACGAGATATTTAAATAATCCGTATTTTGTTTTAAAGGTTATTTTTTATTCGTTTTTTGGTTTGATTTAAATTTGGTTGTATTTTTTTTGCAGGTTTAAAGCCGTAAATTATTTGACGTTTCGCAGTTAATTTTTAATTTCGGTGATTAGGGGTAACGGTATTTTGTTTTTAACGGTAATGTCGTTAAGTTGTCGGTAGTTAATAACGAATTGTAATTTTCTATTTTTCCGTGATACGAAGAATATTGGATATCCTGCCGATAATTTAAAACGTTGTATATATCTTTTTCGTAATTTATTTTTTAAATAGTTACGAAAAGCGTATAATTCTATTTCGTTTAAGTTATAGATGGGATAGAAGGTAGTCGTTTTACCGTTTTTGAGAATTATTTTATAATTTTATTTGTTATGTTATAGTAGTTTTATATCGAGTTTTTCCCGAAAAAATTTTTCGTATTTGTAATATCGTGGTAGTATTTTCGTTATTTATTCTGGTAGTTTCTTAGGTTATGTTCGTAAATCGTCGTTTATTTATCGAAATTATGTTTTAAAATTCGTAATAACGTGCCGTATTCTTTTGTTATACCTTTTATTTTAAATATGTTTTATTTTTTTAGGTAGTAAGGTTTTTATCGTGTCCTTATACCTGTATTCGTCGTTTTTATCGATCGAATATTAAGATTTCGTATTATTTATATTTTGTTTTGTATTGGGAAATAAACGGAAGTTTATTTGATTAGTTTTTTAATCGATTAAGGGGTTGTATTGGCGTAATTATGGTTTTCTTAGAATTATATCGTATTTATTTAATAAGATAATATCGAAATTAATGGTTTGTTTTTTTCCTTTAATAAAGGTTTTAAAGTGATTAATTTCGCGTTTAATTTATCCGTTATTATAGGTAAATCTTTAACTTTCGGTATTTTAAACTTTATAAAGGTAATTTTTTTCCTTTTATAATAGCTTTAATTAATTTATTATTTCCGGGTTAATGTAATTCGTAATTGTTACTCCGTAATTTACTATTACGGTATACCAGTTTTTTTTAATTCGTATTCGTATAATAATGGCATTGTTGCTAGTGGTTCCGATTGTTACGTTTAGAGCCTTTTTAAGGTGTTATGGCTTAATTTCCCTTTTTTCGTTTATTTACGGCTTTTTTACAGGTGGCGTTGTTTTTTTAGGGTCCGTAAGAGTTTTCGTAACGTTTTTTCGTCCCGATTATTTTATGCTTGAAGTTTTTTTAGTTGTTTTTTTATATGCGTTATTTGTTTTTGTAATTGTTTAAATTATTATCGTACGTTTAATTGTTTGTAGGTTTATTTTGTAAAAGTTTCGATTGTTTTTTTGTTAGGTAATGTCGTTTACGAACTATCGTTTTCCCATTAGTTGTTATATTTTTTTTTATCCTTTAAGTCCTATTGTTTTTTTTTGGTAAAACTTTTAATTTTTTTTTTTAATCGCTTTTTTATCCTCTGGGTCGGCGGTAAAAGCCAGTTGGATGCCTAGATCGGTGATAGTTTGTTAATAATGCTTTTTTACCGTTTTCTAAATTAACTTTTCTTTTATTTAGTAATCGTACTATCCGAAATAACAGAAAAAGTTTTTTTATAAGTATGATTCTTTAAACGGCTAGTTTTATAAGGCTATTTTCTAATTAACTTCGTTTTAATTCACGAATAATTGTAGGTATCGATATTATTGTTAATTATTTTTGTTAGTTTTTTTTTATCGTTTAAAATTAAATTTTTATTAGTGTATTCGGGTTATGCGTTAATAAATTACCTTTTTCCATTTTTAGTAAAACCGATATTTAGGTTTGTCGTAATAGATGGTATAGATTTTTATATATCGTTCCGGTTCTCTTAAGTAAAGGTTTTTTTTCTATTTATAATGTTTTTATAATTATCCTTGTAAAGTTATTTGGTTTTACTTTTTTTATTACTTTCTCTGCTGGGATTAAGTAAGTAATTTTTTTTTAATAAGGGTTTTCTACTTTAAATAATCCTTATATTATTATATTACTATATATCGTAGTCGGACCATATTAATTAACTTTTTATTATTTTTTTTATCGTTTTATTATTATTTTTTAAGTATAGGGGTTTAGTTATTTTGTTAAGGTTTTTTAAGTACTTTGCACTAAAAGGCCTTATATCCCGTTTTGTTATAGTTGTAGCATTTAAATTAAGGTTGGTTTTGTTGCTGGACCGCCTTGATTTTTATAGGGCCTGGTTAAGTTCCGTAAGAAGTAAAAGATACGGTACGCCCGTTTTTTTAATCGGGTTTATTAAATTTATATCGTAAGGCGTATTAATTTTTTTTTTTTTATCGTTTTTCGAATTATCGGTTGTCGATTTTCACTGTTTTAATGATATATTTGCTTAGGGAAGTTGGTTGTTCCAGTTTAATCATCTCGTTTTTAACGTTATTTTTCAGTTTTTTGTAAAATACGTTAATTAAGGTATTGTTTTTTTCGTTTATTTATCCTATTTTGGATATTAGGTTTCGGAATTTTATTATATATTTAAATACTAGTTTTTTTTGTCATAACTATAAAATCTTTTGTGCGGCAATGCGTTCCTTATCGGGGTTATTAAAATTAACTTTTAGTTTTTCTTCGAAATTAGAATAGTAGGTAAAGAGTTTTTTGGTAAACGTTTTTTTATCGTTTTTTACCTTTTCCAGGTAATCCCTTATGGTTAATTTAAATTAATTAAACGTATCTCCGGTAAAAAACGTTACAATAGTAAGGATTTTATTTTCCGGGTCGTCGAAAGCTAAGAACCGTAGGTATATTCGTATTTAAGTAAGGAAACTTTAAATATTAATCTTCTTATCGTAAGGTTAAGGTTTTTTAATTTTAATTTTTAAAATGCTAAGATCTTTTCTGGCCGTTTTTTTAAATCGTAAAACTTTTGGTTCTAATTCTTTAAGCTTGTTTCCGAGTTGTTAATTAACGGTACTTTTTTCGGTGTTAGGGGTTATTTTGACGATTCGGGTAATTGTTTAAAGTTTAATAATATTACTGAATAAAAACTTATAATATATAACGGTTAGGCTAATTAATTAATTATTAAACCAAATCGTACGGTTTATGTTAGTAGTTATATTATAGGAATTTAAGTAACGAAAATAACTTAGTTACGTTTAGTAATACTAAGAGTATTTTAAGTAACTAAGTTATATTGCAAACTGGTATTATCTAAATTATGGAACTAATAAACGTATATATTTTTTAACAAAACCTGGATTTTTTATAAATTTTGTTGCCTTTTCAGATTTAAAGGGTATTAGATCTGTATGGATTTAATTGGATCTTGAGAACAGGAGAGATTCAAATTACGTGACTTGATTTATTTGGGTCCTGTTTCGGTCCGTTAGGACCGTTTCCGAGTCCTCCCCTTTGTTAGGTCGTAACATAAGGGAGCTCCAATTTACGTAACCGTTTTATGTGTGTCCGGCCGTCTACGGAGGCCAGGCCGGTCGGGTCGTAATATTAACCCGTGCGAAAGTAGCTGACCATTAGGCCATTAGTCTTCTAAGCCGTGGTCGTTTAGAATCTAATATAGTAAATCCTAATATAATAATAATTTTTTTATTTTTATTATCTTATAAAATAAGTTAAATATTTAACATTTTTAATAATTAATTCACTTAAGGCCTTAAAAAAGATACGCTTAAAAAGTAAAAAGAAAAAATAACTTAAGCTTAATAAAATAATTAAGACGTTTTTTAAATTATTTTATAAAATTAAACTGAAAAAAAGAGGAAAAGCGAATATAATATTAATAATCCAGATTATATAATAATGCGATTACGATAAAACCCGATGTAAGTTATTTAAGTGGTTATTAAGATATTAATTTTTGAAGTATATAGATGGTTTGGCGATAGCCTCGAATTTAGGGTGGAGCGCGAAGGGGGTGGTGCGTGAAGTGGGTGTTTGACTTAGAGGAGGTAGGGCCTCTGCAGGTACAAGAGTGTGCCAGAGGTTCCGGTTGGGTGCCTGCTAGCTTCCGTATTAAGCCACCAGCCCAAAACCTTGACGTCGACAAGACTCCATTTCACAGACGAGTGGATTTTCTATTTATCCCTATTCTAACCCCTATTCTAGCGGGGCGTTAAGGTTATCGTCAACAATGATCAAGCAGGCCGGACGCTGCGTTAGCCGGAATGGCAGTCCGTGTCTTGGACGTACAACCCCTTCTCTGGCCCCAAGGAGATACTAAACAATGCAAGCATTGCTTATTAAGAAGTTTATCGACATTGTGGCTTTAGAATTAAGCCCTTACTTATAGCACTAGCCTATTTCATAGCATTCTAGTCTACGTGACGAAACCTGATAAGGAAAGTTAGCTTTGAAGCTTTTGGAGCCGTGGTCGGGTGAACAAGATATTGATAACCTGAGCCCTTTGTACGTTTTGCCGGAAATGGAGGCGCAGCTATCGGCAGGCTATCACGTAACAAAGACAAAATATGGAGTCAATATATACCGCAAACACTAAGCCAGAGAGATCTTCAGTTTCGGCAAAGCATGCATGGTGTCGAACATGGCTAATACGCGTTTTTGAAAACTGTGGCCGATTGGTGCGAGAAGATGTCACGCAAACTTCGACCTAGGGCACGCGTAAGCCCATATGTCCTGCGAAAGAAGAGACTAGAGAAATATTTTGAAGGAGACACAGAGAAACGGTTTCAGTTGGAAAACCTCCATGGCGGAGGAGGTCAAGCATCGGTGTACAAGGTGAAATACACGAGACCGGGATGCGGCAGTGCCACCACTCGATTTTTGGTCCTTAAACTTGCCGGCCCGGAGAAGAAGTCGGATGTGGAGGGTCTGAGGAAGGAGAAAGCTATCTTACAGGTAGGAGATCAATGCACCTAGTCGCCCAAGGAGCTTCGCTACAGAGTATTTGATGGTTGCGGACTCACCCCCCTGGTATCAGTAGAGGCTGCAAGGCTGTAAACACATCGCACGTATGCGCAATACTACCAACGACCCGCTGGCCCCTACTGCAGACGAACTCGGTTGGGCATGGATATATCTTGACATCCTTGAGAACGGGACCCTGAGGACGTTTATGGAGAGATCGAAGATCATGGGGCTGAATGGCCTGCCAAATCGTCTGCTTTGGAGGATATTTTTGTGTAGTCAGTTCCGCCATAACCTGTCCTGGGCATGGATATTGGATTGCCCTTCGAGTATAAGCTGACATTCTCCCGAAATAGTGATTCGTTCGTGTATAGGCATGGCTTGGCCTCGGAAGGCCGATAACGAGAACGAGACGACTATGCGTCAACTTCCGACTTCTACCGGGATAACCCAGTATGTATATCTTGGGATATTCGCTTGTCACTGCCTCATCGAATAGCCCTCCTGAAAACTCTCGTGGGAGAGGATTTAATCCTCCCACTACGAAGTTCTCCCTCAACGGATTTCGCCATTCAATTAGGCGAATGACCTGGCTTTAGGCATATTATAGCTGACAGACTGATGTCTCCTAGTAACGATGTACACAGCGATAATTTTATGTTTGGGCCATACATGGACAACCCGGAACACGACATATTCCCCATACTGAAGCTATTAGACTTCGGTCAGTCGGAGGTGTGAGTGTCATCGCCTGATATTTCTCTTCCTATGACCCTTTGACTAACCTCGCTTAAGATGGGGCAATATACGCCACGACTCAGGTGCAACCGCAGAACAGTGGAATATAGAAGATATTGGACTGGTACGTGAAAAGACGCCCACCAACCAAGTCATACGCGTGCACCTGACTACACGATAAACTCATGACGACTGGCGAGCACTAACCGAGGAACAGATGATGGCCTCTGTTATAATCCTCGAAACCGACAAGAGGTACACGGGTGAGGAGATAGAGGTCGACCTCACTCAATTCGGTCGGCCCAACGACGTCCTCTCGCCCGCCTCGGGCATACTGCCCGATGCCGGCAATAGAGACATAGACCCGAGTCTTGATCCGTGTCCCCACATCGATCTTGACCTGCGGCACATCGTCGCCGCATGCATGGCTGAAGACCCCAACCAGCGCCCGACACTAGCTGAGCTCGAGGAATGGGTTTACAGCCACGTCCGCAATGACTATCCCGCCCGGTACGGTGCCATGCAGCGTGGTATGGACTGGGAGATGGACGAGACGATCCAGAACATCGTCAAAGCTAGCACATTTGACGCAGGAGAGAGTTCCGAAGTAGATGGCTAGGCTCATATGGCAAAGCTCATAATGGCATATGCTTCAACTTAACGAGGGGACTGACTATGTCATGACGTTTTTCCGCCAAGGGGCTATGTTAGGGGCTACGGTTGGATGACGTGGAGAACTCCGTATAATTACTAGTCACTTCAGGCGAGTCAGGGTGTACAACTATCGATCTTTTCCGTCGTAAGGCTAGGTTATATGTATATAAGCACGTGTGGTGGATGCTACAGGGTGTTCCCTGACCACCGACCGGATGTTCGACAGGTTATGCACTATTCAAAACCACATTTGACATCTCCTGCCGGCGCCGGAAGGGGGGGGGTGGGGGGGGCTTCTCTGAAGGTTGGCTGTAGATAATCCCGCTCCTTGACTAGCGTTGGATGGCTTCACTAGGTTCTCCCGGAGTACTCGAGAAGTTAGTTGACAACGTTGCTGACGTGAGAGCCATCGTTGCATAATAGGAAGTCTTGCAGTGTTTTAAGTCTAGCACTCCAATTGGCGCATGGCAGGTAACCCTACTGCCACCCGGACGATCATGCACATGCCGGCGCGTTAATGTACTTGACTACTCTGCTACACCGATGATGGTTAGGTGGTCTAAGAATCCAATGCATCCCTGGGCAGCATCACGATTTCTTCCACAATTAACATCTTCACCCCCCTCCGAGAAGCGCATTTCTGCCAGTCATTGAGGTTGAGTAGATACGGCGGCCAATCGTTGCTAAATGCTTCCAAGGGCTCCCACAGCAGCAAGCAGGGCAAACCGTCAATGGTAAGAGGCTTAGCGCTGGGTCTGGCATTGATTCTACGGGAACGGTAGGTTTCTTGAATGTTATGTAACGGGTGTAGCTGGGAACTACGAGCTTGTTAGCATCAAGAACACGTCTACAGATATTGGATACGGCGCATGCTTTATGACTCCCTATGGCTGCTCAGTTCACGTTGTCAGCCGAGACGTCCCAAACACCCGGTGTTCGGTTACAACTGTTGCCGTCCGAGTATCTGCAATATCTCTCATTTGAAGTCTGAGGGATCTTAGAAATCAGGTAGATGCAGTTGACCAAAAAACGCCGTTCTGAACTCCTTCGAAGGACCATTCTTGACTGTTTCGACCATGCTCGACTTTACAATATCTCTATTAGCACGTTTCGCTAACCTACAAGCCATATCAACGGCTCCGGGCCGCACCGTCTTAGCGCATCGATGACGATAATCCGCGGCGGGAAGATTGTCTTAACTTCAGGTAGCCGGAGTGCGTTAATCGCTAGTCCCGTTCCCAAGTGCAAACGCACAACCATTGAAACCAGCAGGGTATCCGAATTTAGGCGCCAACGCAGCAATCAGTCTTGACAGAAACTTGAGGTCAACGAAGGCCAACGCTGTGTCCCAGGCGGCTTGACCCTTGCGGCGATGGCCCAGTGCTTTGGGCAGCCTATGATGCAGTGGCGAAAGTAAAAATGCAAGGCAGATTCCCCTTGGCACCCCTCGTCCCTTTCTGCCCTTTTCTGCCTGTTGTCTTATCGAAAGGGCGCTAGCTAGACCCTGTACGGAAAAGCGCCCACAACTTGGCATCCTAAATATTTCTGGGTGCATTTCAAGTGGCTCTGATCGTTCGACGAGCAGCCTCGCCCTACGCATCGCCTTGGTGCTGGATTGCGCATCCTTATCTCCTCATTCGCTCGAAAAGGTACACCTGTAAGGGGGTGTCTGTTGTGTCGTCCTCTTCGGCCCCGTCGGCATTTTACCAGGCTTTATTCTTCTCCTCTATGATATCGTGCCTGTAGAGTAGCAAGTGAGATAATAGCCGGTATGTTTTGGAGCTGCGTAGCCCGCCAGAGACAGATGAGACGTTTCAAGCCTATGTCGAGGTGTGGGCATGGATCATTCCGATTGGCGTCGGGGAGGATCTCGGTTGCCAAGGTGCGAATTTGGACCGTCGTGCCTTGTTGCGACTTTCGCCGTTTAGAGGGCCGTGTCCAAGTTCAATACCGTCAGTACGAGTGTTATCTGTCATACGCTAGCAACTCATAGACGTAATGTCAACCATGGTGCAGTCTCCTACTGTGGCAATGTTCAAAATGTTATAATGATCGCTAGGATTCTTCTTCTCAACCGACCGGTTAACAAGTAGGTCATGCTACCACATACACGAGGCCTTAGTGAGAACTCGAGCTACCTACTTGAGAGAGAAGACGGAACGGGCCCCAATGCTTACCTTCCAGTGTAGCTTTCGTATGGTCCTGCGCCACTGAATCAATCAATTTCAAGATCGGCGTTATATCAGGCTTCAGCCCGTCGAGGTCATGGAAAAATGACTCTATCATAAGTGTGGCTTGTCACTTCTCTGGGCTGCTTCCAACCCCCCTTTCTCCATTCGCCCTACCATACCGTCATGGATATCGTTATACATATGAGCAAGAGGCTTGTTCGTACAAATGTGTTCCAAAACAGGTATAGATGATCGAACCGGTGACCACGCCACTGGTATACATATTCATATAACTTAGGGTATGGTTAACCCACGGCTTGCACAGCATTTTCGACGCCTCTTGACGGGCACTTTTAACACATGAAGAAGAGCGACTGCAACCTGTTGGCTATCCGTACAAGCTCCTCCTCATCCGCTTGCTTGGTAAAGCTTTCCGGTGTTCCATTTAGGTAGCCATTGAATAGTACTCAAAGAAGAGGAGTTTCTTACTGTGGGATTCCGGTGATCTCCGCACATCGCCATTTCGCTTATAATATACCATAGTAAGCTTTCTGCGCGTGCATGGCGAACAAGTCTACTCGCTCATCGTCGAATTACCCCATATGCGCATTCCTATGCACACGTTACAGCGCCTCATAGCATTCCTGCCGTTCTTATTTCCATTTACTTATATGTAAGAGGAAGCCCGTTAGACGGGGCATGGGCGCGGCGTAAGCTTACCTTATGCGAGTGCGAAACTGGGTTAGCTGGGGTTAAGTCTTAGCTACCTACCCTTAAACCCCATAGGATCCGAACTGCCGGATTGGGCCAGATAGCTTCCTGATCCATGTGCGCCGCACCCATCCGAACGGTGATGTTCTGCAAACACTGCCTCGCGGCTGATAAATTTGGCAATGGCCACTGCGGACTGATGGTCCCTTTAATAACTAGTCTGTAGTCAGGGCACAATGGGCCGGAAAAGTATAAAGACTCGGATCTTTACTTGTTATGGGATGAGAGCATGATTGAGATGTACAGCACCCTCTAGTCCCAGCCGGCAACCGAAATTTTAAACAACTATCCAAACGGCCATTCATCTAGCTTATCGGGTCAAGATGATCATCCCTAAGGCGATTGCAAGCATTGTTCCCCTAGCGGCCTTGGCCGTGGCCCAAGGCCAAAACCCGGTGATCAGCCCGGAGCTCTCTCGGCAGCAGATATGGGAAGGACTGCTCCCGCACATGGCCGCTCAGGGGGCGGCCGTCTCTTTCTGGGAGCCCGGCTGGATCTACGAGTCGTGCAAGTCCGAGGCCGAGATGAGGGGTCTTAACCCTAATGACATCGAGGTCTTCAACGTCCAGTACGGAGACTGCGGTGACCCGTGGATAATGTGCAGACACAGGGCAGTCACCTCGCCAACAAGGGATGAGATGATCGACGTAAGTGTCCTCACCTTTCCCATATAATCTGACATAGCTAACTTGGAGCAGGTCTTCGGAAGGTTGCCTGTTAACACGAGGTGAGTTTGACAATCGAATATTGAAACATGGATGACACGAAGCTCTAATACATTGATTAGACAATATATCCGTCATGTCAACGTCTGTACGTCTACTTATAACTCCTTCTACCCTCCCCAATACTGAAAAGGCAATTACTAACTACTAGTCTAGTCCCTGACCTCGGAAATGGTGCAGCTGGTCTCTTCTATGATTACAATATTATGTGAGTATATTGTGCAGCTAATTACTTGTATCCTTGCTGGGATACCTCCGGATGAGTTTCCTTCGCCCGCTATGTCTTACTCCTAAGGCATAATTCAGAGCCCCAATCCACCGCGAGGTTACCCAGAAAAAGTGGCTAACTCCAGAATGTGTAGGTTCGGAAATGGGTACATGGACCTTTATGTTCTGATCCATGAAGCCACCCACGCCCTGGATTACGCCGCTCGTCCGGATGTCGGCTCCCCTTTCAGCGGGACTTCAGCGTGGCAGAACGCCTACTTTTCGGACTCTGCTTCCCCTACCCCCTATGGCCAGACGAGCTGGGCCGAAGGTTACGCGGAGATTGGCCCTTTGGGATTTTATGACAAGCACGTCCCGGGCGGATTAGGAAACATCCAGCCAAACAAGCATCAGGTGTGCCATAAGAAACATTCGTCCGAGGCCCGAGTGGCGTACATGATGACTAACATTCTGGTGCAGATCCAGAACCAACTCAACACCTTCGTGGGCTACCTCAACTGGGTCCTGGATTTCGGCGGCACCTGCGGGTCGCGCTTGCCTAACACGGAGCCGGTTCCCATGTCGAACAGCTTCAGGATCAACATGGTTAACAAGCCCGATGTCTCTCTCAAATCTAACGTCACTGTGATGGATCTTCCTGAGGCTCCCAGAATTGCCACCGCAAAAGAGCACTTGGCTTAAGACACTCCAAGATTGATAAGGGTATCAGCGTTCAAACTAACGGCCAGCTAAATGATATCATAACTGACAGGGTCAGGGGAAATATAAATTTGGAATGGTAGTTTCGAAATCTGTTCGATATATAAGACTTCGTCCTCTATATAGACCTTCTGTAAGACAAGCGAGGGTGCGACGTTAGCCACAAGACTAAAAGATCAGCAATTCCTAGATTCCAATGAGGTCTTGGATACCTAAATCCACCTTATAAGACTAACTGTACATATTATCATACATTTATGTTGTTATATTCAGTTTACGAAAAGTAATATTGAATGTGCCCTATGTTATAAGCTAACAAGCCTTGGCTCAGAGGCAAGGTCGCGATATCACTAGCAAAAGCTCCGATATAAGTTTAAGTCAAACACCCTCTTCACGCACCACCCCCTTCACGCCCTACATTTTCCCATATAAATCCACAAACCCACCTATATATATCTAAGTATCAAAAGTAGATATTAAACAGTGGTAACCGTTTTTGTTACTAACCAGGAACAAATAACCTATAATTAAAATTATATAAAGAATTATAAGGTTTAACAGAGTAAAATATATATATAAATAAATTAATAAAAAAGGATAAAAATTTAAAATTTAATATAGTATAAGATTTAAGTATTATACTAACTAAACCTCGTTATATACTTATAGAATCTTTTATATATAATATAATATATAATTTATTAATAATATTTATATTTAAAATTAATTTAAAATCTTTTATAATTATAACTACAAGCTTTTATTAATAATAAAGATTAATTTTTAGTAATTTTATATTTTAAATTTAAACTGTAATAAGATTTTATTTATTAAACTTATATATTAATAAAAGTCGCTTTATTAAATCGTAAAGCTATATAGTATAACATATATTATAATTTAAATTTATCGACATTAAGTAAATAAACTTCCGAATGCGATACTAAGCGAGAGATGATATATTTATAAAAATTTAATAATCGATTTTAAAATAAACGTTTACGAAATAAATAAACTAATTTATTATCACTTTTAAACCGTTTAATTATTAGCTTAGTAATTATTAATATAATAACAATATATTCTAATTTAAGTGTAAAATAAAATTTAACTTTACATATTTTTATATGTCTTTACTTTATATAATATATTATATTATGTATGGCTTTAAAATTTACTACTATTTAATCTATATTCATGTAATATTTAATACCTTTTTAATTTATATTATAATATATAGCCGAATCTATCGATTATAAGGATATAAATTTCTTTATAGTCGAAGCTTATTTATATAGTATAATAATAGGTTTTACTATAGGGATTTAAAAAATTCAAATATATCATTTATTATAATGCTGAAAACTAATTAATCGCAATTATATTAAGAATATTATATATAATAATCGTCGTATTAATTATTAATATAGAAATTTCGTAGTTTTACTTAATTTAAATATTTAAATTTAAACATATATAACCTTAGATATGAATTAATAATTATTATTATATTTAAAACTATAATAGAAATATGTCGGTAAATATAGTAATATATTGTTAGAGCATTGCAAGGACAAAAGAGCTGAAGGCTATATCTAGCTGCTCTTACCCTAGTTAGAAATGAGTAAACTAGAACAGATCCCGAGGCTTAAGAATGCAATATAATTACCGATAAAATATAATAAATTCTTTTAAATAAAAACCTACTATTATTAACTTTTATTAATAACGATTTTTAACGAAATTTTAAACTGTTTTCGTAATTTACAATAATTAATAAAAACTATCCCTTATAATTGTTTTACTTAAATCTGTTTAAAAATTAAACCTCGAAATTTTAAAGCCCGTTATCGTAATCGTTTAGTTTTCTTAGTAATATCTTTATACGGCCTGTATTATCCGCTATAAAAGTATTTAAATTTTACTTTTCTTTACTTTTTATAAATTAAATTTATTCGAAAGTTAAAAACCGAATTTAATCTTATTCAGAAAAATCGGTAAAATTAATAGTAATATTAATAACTTTAACGTATTTAATAATTTTAATTATAAAAGTAATAAAAGATTATAAAGTTAGTTTACATAAATATAAAATTTATGGTATAAAGTATAGTATTATATAAGTTATATTATAAAGTTATCTTCGAAATATATCGTTATAAAATTAAACTATATACTTTATTATAATTATAAAAACAACTAATCGCTATTATATTTTAAACTATTAAATTATAACATTCATCGTATAAAATATTAATCTGACGATTTCTTTTTTTAATATAAATAAAATAATTAAATTAAATTTTACATTAATATAATAAGTATTTAATCGGATTATACTAAAGTTACTAAAAGATTAGAATTAATATTAAAAAGTAATATATTTATGATTTAATATAATAAGCTTAAATAACTTAAATACCTTTATTATAATAAGAAATATAAGTTAAACACCCGGTCTACGCTCTAGCCCCTTTACGCGCTATTACGTATATTAAATTTAAAAATTCTAAAAAAATCAGAAAATTATATACGTTTCGAATTTAACTTTTATAATATATAAAGTTATATATATTACGTTTTATCTATTTTTTTATCGACTTTACCTGTATATATTTATAAATAACTTAAATATCGATTTCTTTTATAAATATTAAAAATATTAGCAAATAATATATATTAATATTTTATTTTTAATAGTTTTTAATTGTTTTCCTATTTCTTATAAATACTTATTTAAAAGAGAGTTAAAATATAGCTATAAAACTAAATTAAATTAACGGGGAAATCTAAGTCGTGCAAAGTAAGAGCTAAAAATATAACGTAAAAAATTATGATATAAAAAATAATAAAAGTTTAAAAATTATAATATTAATTTAATACTAAGTAAAGTATCTATCGTGTTAATTATTGGTGTAATTACTTCGTATCTTTGGCTCAGTCTAGATAATACGGCTTAAACCTAACGACCTTATATAATATTTCTTTGAAATTTTTAAAATAATAATAATTAAAGTTATATTTTAAAAATTTTATATAAGAAATTAATTATAACGTACTATATTACTTAGCGAACCGAAGTATTTCGCGAACCGTTTTTATTAACATATTTATTATCTAACTTTTATTAGCGATTATTTAATATTAATAATATACAACGTTTTATAAAAAAATTTAAAATAAATTTAGCTATTTAAGGTAAAAAACGAAACCCGAAATTTAATTTTAAAAAGTTATATTTTTTTATTAAATCCCGAATTTACTTTAATACCCCGATATTATAATGTACGCGTTTAAATCGACATTTTTTTTTTAAATTTATAAAATTTAACGTTAACCGAAAAAAAATTTATTACCGATCGAATTTTTAATTTAAATACGTAAACATTTTTATCCGATTTTAATATATTAAAAATACGGTAAATTTATTACTAACCTAACGTATTACGGTACATATCGAAATTAATTAGGCGTCGAAATTTGGTAAATAATAAAAAAAACTTTAAACGCGTTTAAATCGAAATATTAATAAAAACGGGTATTATACGAAAATTTAAAAATATTTCGCAAATAATTCGAGTTTATTCGGGTTATTATCGTAAAATACGGTATTATAAAAGAGAATATTTACAACTTCGACGAGATTAAATTTTTAATAAGGCTTTTTATAATAACGGGTATAATAATTATTAATATTAAAAAACGTAAAAAACTTAAATAAAGTTAACAAAGGAATAAAAAATAAATTATAATTAGTTAAAGTATTAATTTTTAAAGTTAAGCTATATCTTTATTTATTATTATAATTAAAAAAATTACTTTAAATTTTAATTCTATAATAATTTATTATTAACAGCCGATTAAAAAATTATATTAAATAATAATAATTAAATAATAAACGAATTAAGTTTAAAATAAATCTAACATTTTCGATTAATATATTCGAACGCGTTGTTATAAATCTCCAACTAAGACCTAAGTTGGAGACCTAGTTTTAAGAAGTAGATCTGCTCCATTTTTTTGATTACGTAACTCAAGGTGATTTACTTAAGATAATAGATTACGTAGATTTACGGTATACTTACTTTAAGAATTAGAATATATAATGAATAGGTTTCTTATGTAAATAGTACTTACTTAGTTTCGTTCCTTAGCTATTAATTTAAGTTTTTAGCTAAAGGTAATCGTACCGTTCTTTAATTAAGGGAAAAATACCTTAAAACCTTTTTAAAGAATAGATTACTGAATTATTCCTCGCCTTATTGTTACTTGCAAATCAAGTCCCTATTTCGAATACTGCTTATACCTCCAGGTGGATGTATAACAGGTTCGTTACACGCGTATAAAAAAATCGAAACGTTTTTTTATTTTTAACGGCTATAAAAGCTACTATTCGATAAAAATCGAAAAATATTACGTTAATTACGATATTATTATATTTTATATACTTACGTATTTTTCGTATAAATTTTAACTTTTTAATTTATCTTATTTTTTTATTTTAAAACCCGTTTATTTGTTATATATTAAAAATTTAATATGACGTTATTATACTTATATTATTAAAAAAAATTTCCTTACCGGCTTTTACAATACGTTTTAAATTACTATAACGTTCGATAATATTAAATTCGGATTTACAAAAGTTAATTTTATTTTATTTGATTTTAATTACGTTTTTTCCGAATTAGAAATTGTTTTAATTATACTTACGTTAACCGTTTTTTATTAACTTTTATTACTTTTATTTATTCTCCCTTTACGAAAATTTTTAAGAATATTAAAATAATAATAATATAAAAAGGTTACTTATAAAAAAATTAAAATTTACTAAAGTAATTCGTTAACAGAAATCGTTAAATCGGCGAGTTTTTTAATAAAAAGAAACTTATTATTTTTATACGAAATTACCTAATTACGCAAAACGAACCATGTTTTAAGTAAATATCGAAAAACTAAAAACAAACATTTCTATAAAAAAAAGGGACATTTATTATGCAAAAAGGTAATAAAAAAATACAACTTATAAGAGATAAAAATAATTATCGTAAAAAGATTAAAATTAAGGAACGGAAATATAACGTTTACGGTAAGCCCGGACATAATGCACGTATTTGTAAAAAAGCTGTAAATACGTCTAGCAAAAATAAATCCGATTAATTTATATCATTTTAATATATTGTAATTAATTAATTTAAATTTTTTATTACGAAATACCGAAAAGCGGCTCGTAAGGTAGTATAAGGGAATGAAAAGGACTAGCTACTCCGGTACATGACCAAAGAATCAGCAGTTTTACGCTTTATGCGTTGGAAGTCCTTGTCCGCATTTAAGTAGGATACGCCCCGAGGCCATATCCTTACAGGTAGTTTAACTCGCGAGGTAGTATAGTACGTTATATAAAATTAATTCTATATATTATATTATAATAAAGTTTAAATGTTATTTTCTATATTATATATAACTTAAATACATTTAAAATAATTATAATTAAAAAGATTAATATATGTCGGCAATTATATTGCATTCTTAGGCCTATAGTTCTATCCTCTAAGGCTGTAATCGACAACGCTATTAAGGGCACAAATTAATGGCCTAATAACCTATTAACCACCACCTTTTAGCAGAAAAGACTTAGCCAAAACGCTAAATACCGAATTTAACCTATTTTAAATATAATTTTCGTAATAGCTATCGCGAATAAATCCTTTACACCTAAAACAATATATTTTTTCGTCCGGAATTATCGGAATCCCTAAAATAATTTAAATCAATAGCAGAAATTAACGAAAATAACGTTTCCTAAACGATTATTGCTAATAATCGCTTAAGAAACGCCACCTTCGTATTATAAAGTTATAAAGTAATAAATCCATTAATTTAAAGCTATTTTTATCGTTATAAACCGTAAAATATAAAGGAGCTTCCGATTTAAAAACGTATTCGGCGTATAGCAATTACTTTCGTTATTATACGGGTTTTACGCATATTGCGAAAAGTTAAAATAAAGAAAAAAAAGGATCGGCGATACCTACCTATAGCGGAAAGAAAAGCCCATAATCCGGAAAGTTCTAAAGTTTTACGAAAGCTTACGAAAATAATTTTAAATAAGTTAAATCGGAAATTTAAAAATCTTTTTCGTATAACGAAGTTTTAATTTTTCTTATTGTTGCGATAGCTTTAAGATTATACTGGCTTTAACGATACCCGTTATATTTCCGCTACCTAAAGGCTTATAATATTTTTATATATTATAGCTTTTAACGAAACGCAAAAAAATACGGTTAATCGGTTTTTTACTTCGCAAAATACTATTTATTTTATCGTACGCCAGTTTTTTAAATATATAGTAACGCTTTTCCGTATTTTCGTAAAATAACCGAATATAAAATATCTTATACCTTTAATCGAACTAAATCCTAAGTTAAAATAATTTAACGGGTATATCGGGATAATTAATAGTATTTATTTTTACGTTTTTATTAAACAAAACAAACAACGCAAATAACGAAATCGCAAAGGTTTTATTTCGCAAAATATATTCGCAGCTGTAAAATGTAATAAAATTTTCAGTTACGTATTAACCGGCGTTTAAGGTTTTATATATAACTTTAAATTCCTCGCAAATGTTACTTTACAAAATTTTAAAATACCGCCGGGTTGGTTTTATATAACTAATAATAATTTCGGCAATCGAACGGGAATTATCGTACCTTTCCCGGCAATTAAATACTATCTTTAAAAATAGCGGTTAAGCTAGGAAGGACCGTAAACGGCAAAAAAACTATATAACCTACGCTATTCGAAAATCAAAGTTATCGTAAAATAAATATTCGGTATACTAAAAAAAAAGTTCAAGATTATACGGTATTCCGCACCCGAATATAGCTTAATATTACAGGTCCGATTCGTATATATTACGTATACCCTACACAACTTTATCAGAAAAAACAGTAAAAAGGATATAAAATAAAAACAAAAACTTATAAAAACTAAAAAAGATATCCTCGAAAAACGGCGTTAACGAACTACTTTAAAGTTAAACGGAAAACTTCCTTATAATATACAGTAACGGATAACCCTAAAACAGTAGCGGAGTTATTAACAGTATATAACGATAATTTCTAACGATAATTAATAATTAAATTAAAGAAAAATATATTAATTTAATAAAAAACGCGCTATTTTGCAAAAAAATATATACGTTAGAAAAAAAAAATTAAAAATAGCTAAACATTAAGTTAAAAGTAACAATTATATACAATAATTTTAATAAAATTCTTTTAAATACAAAAAAACCGTTAATTTATATATAGATTTTAAAGAAATCAGGTATTTCGAAAACTGTTACAAAATAACTTTTTATTTGCAAAGCTCTTATTTAAATACTTTCTACTTAATAAACCGTTATAACCCCCCTAATTAGGCCCCTTAAAGCGCCCTATTTTTAATATATAACAAAATTCAATACCAAATTTTTTAAACGATAAAACTTAACAACGTAATAAAAAATATATGATAATTTTTAAATTAATTAATTTACCTTTTAAAAACAATTATAATACATATTTTTAATCGTAATTTATTGCAAAAAGAAAAGTTAATTTCGAACGTAAATATAGGTAAAACTGTTATAACGATTCCAAAACCTGTAAAACGTTAATTTCTTCAATAATTTCTTTAACTTTTTCGATTTCTGCAATTTCTTCAAAACGATTAACCTTCGTTATCTTAACTTTTCCGTATATATAAATTTATATAATTATCTCGGCTATTATTATTAGATCCCGTCGATTAACATCTTTAAATAAATTACCTTTTATTTTTTCGATTTCAAACTATTAAAAATTATAAAGTTTATTCCTTTTTTAAGCACCGTATAAACTATTAAAAAATTAAAAACCCTAATATTATCCGTAAAGTTATTAACGAGATAACTTATTACCTTTTTTATATCTTCAAAGCCTTATACCCGGTTAAAACCTTAAAAGCCGTAAAAGCCTATCGTAATAATTTCGTTTTCGTTTAACTTTTTTTTTTAAGGTTTTTACTGCTTAACTAAAAATAATATTATTTCCGTTACTTACGATAAAGGTACCATAAGCTATAAATTTATTCTTCTATTACCTAACAACTTTACATTAATATCAAAATCGAATTTATTAATTTATGCGTTAATTTTAAAAAGTTTCGGTTTTTTTATAACTTTATTACTATTTTCCCCCGAAATTATATTTTTATCGTTAATGTTACTTCTATTAGGTAAATCGGATTTATTACCGGCTTCCTTAATAAATTTTCCCGAAACGGTTTTTTTAACAAAAACGGTACGATATAAATTTTTATTAACGAAAAGTTCTTTGCGAAATTACATTACGTTAGGATTTTTTTTTAAAATTGCTTCCTATTTTTTTTCGGATAAGAAAAAAATACCTTTTTTAATCTTTCTATTACCGTTCGTTTCGAATAAAATTGCTGCCAAATACTATATCTATTATTTCCTTTTTTTTATATGCTTTGTTTTTATCGTATCCCTTTTCTATAATTAATTGTTAATACGTAATTTTATTTTAATAGTAAAGTTTTTATATACGGGCTTTAAAACGGTAAAGCGTTTAATTACAAATTTATTTTTTATTATATAGGAAAAAAGTAAAGTTATAAAGATTTCGGTAAATTTAACATTTTATCGTATTTAAAGGCCCGAATTTCGTAAACGTATTTTTTTTTTCGGTTTCTTTAAAAAGTTATTTTTTTATAAAACCGTTTATAAATCCTTAACCTTTTTAAAGTTTTTCATAAAACGCTTTTTCCGGCCTTAATTAAGCTAATTAGGTAATAAATTAAATTGTAATTCGTTTAGAAAGGACGATAGCGGTAATATATTCCTAACGATAATTTTTTTACCTGTATTATTACGAACGAAACCGGAGTTTTTAAATACAAACGCGGAATTTTCGCTATCTTTTCCCCGAACGGCAAAGGCGTTCAGTTAGGAGGAACCCATTTTTTTTTAAAGGACCAACATTACGAAATTATCGTTACGAAGTTATCGTAAAGCAGTTAAAAAGGCTGCAAAAAAGGGCTTTAAAGCCAGCTAAAAAAATCGCAATATCATTACTTACATATATGGATAACGTCAACTAAGAAGGCGGTAATTCCTTCGGGTCTAGGCCCTGGTATTAATACGAATGATACATTGTCAGTCCCTAGTTTTATTATATGTACTGATATACACATGGTCAATAGGCCATTAGGCCATTAACAAGTTGTCGATCACACTCTAATTCTAGGTTACTCATTTCCAACTAGGGGGGAGAAGCAGCCAGACATAGCCTTCAGCTCTTTTGTCCTTGCAATCCTAGGGCCACAAATCAAAGCCCTTCTGATCCTTTTAACGCTCTAATAATAAATCACCACATCTGCTGACAATATATGAAATAATCGAATTTTTATATTTTATTTTCTCTTTATATATAAGGTCGTTAGGTTTAAGCTATATTATCTAGGCTAAACTAAAGATTTAAAATAATTATATTAATAATTAATACTATAATACTTTACTTAATATTTTCGAATCCGGTAACTATTAATGATTTTTACGATTATAATAGATTAAACGCCTCGGTTACGAAAAGCCTTATCCTTAAGCCGATTTTCTTTTTATATAAAAGTGATTTTTATTTTTCATCATTTTAAATAAAGTTTATAATTTCGAAACCTAGGTGGGGCGCGAAGAGGCTGGTGCGTGGGCCAGATGTTTGACTTATTCTCGCGTTATTAAGCGGCTTTGAAATTTATAGGTTATTATTAATTTCTATATGTTTTGCCTATTTATTACTAGGGCTATTCATTAGGCGGGGTCGGAGGTTAGGCAGGTAGGGTCCGAACGTCTATGCCTTTGCATGAATATTAAGTATGGCTGCCTGGAACAACCAGAAAGGCCTGAATATGCGTGGTTTATGCCTTTGTCAAACGGTTAGCAGTATGCCATGCAAGTTGCATCATCGAAACCATTCAATGTACCTATGCTATGCAACCTATGGTGTTAGAATCATGAGATGTGACATTAACCTGAGCCTCTTACGTGATCCATTCGTGAGCTACTATTTCCTTTTGGTGCTCATTTTAAGCAAGGAACCTTCTGCGGGGTTGATGCAGGGCTCCGAGTTGGTCACCTGGCCCTCCCGAACAAACGGTGTTAGCTGCATGTCTTGGAGGCCTTGCTGGCCTTGCTTCCCGGACACAACTCTTCATGTTTTCTCAGGGCCTAGTGGGCATAATTTACAACACGTTGCCACATATTTATATGTTTGGATGTCCGTCTCCAACACCGCAACCGCCCCTTAAGTCAGCCCGAGACCCAAATATCATCTAACCCGCCTGAGCCCAGTCTTTCTCCCTTCGACCAGTACACCTCTCAACATGTTGACTCCGGCGGTTATTAATATTATATCCCACTTCTACCCAGTCGGGAACACCCCGGCTGTGTCACTGACACAGGCGCTTCCGCCAAGGGCTGCGGCTAATATCCTGCTGCTTGGGTGCGGTGATGTGCGAAACATCTTGTTCACAAGCCATCTTGATGGTGAGCAATTCCTTGATGCGCGTAATAGGAAAGCTGACTTAGCATAGGTCGAACTATGGATATCACTTGCTGCGACATTCAGAAGGCGATCATAGGTGAGCTTGATGTTGCTTTGGTCTTCTCCCCCTGTCCCTTTTATGTTGTGCCTATAGTGCTAACTCCGCCATTTCAAGCTCGTAATATCTTGTTGTTATCTTTCATTATCGACAAAGATGGGCAGATAAATGATTCTATCTGGTGTATCTATTACCACATGTACCTTAACAGGGAGGACCTCGATGCTCTCTGTCTACAAGCCAAGAAGTTGTACGAACTTTCTGACACCATGGAAACCTGGCAGCGGAGCCCGTATGGACGTCATCTCGCATTCTGTGACTTTGCTACCCTTGCCGAAGTCCGGGATATGTGGCAATTCTACAGTGTTGAGCGCAACGGAACTGAGAGACAGAACTTTGAACGCCGTTTCGAGTCTGTGCTGCAGAAGGCCAAAGAATGGAGAGATGAGACTGCCGCTTATCATACTGCTTTTCGGTCAGCGATGCCAGCTCAGATGAACGCCTTGAAAGACGTTGACGATCTTCACAAGCACTACTGGAAGTACGGAAGTACTGAGCAGAACGCGAAGATCCGAGCGGGTGCAAAGCACGCTAACCCTATGTTTCTAACTTGGGAGGACGAGTCATCCATCCACTATGGTACCGACCCGCTCCTCGGTTTTCATCTTGCCCCTGTCTATGCACCACTTCATGCGGACAACCCCTGGTTCAAGAAGATCAAGGAGCTTTCGCAGCTGGAAAGAGTGGTGGCTGTAGCTCGTATGGAGTTCCGCGATTGGGCTCTGTCATACAAGAAGAACCTCTCGAACATCACAGTCCGCTTCTGCGTTGCCGACGCTATAACTTTCGGACACACACTTCAGCACAAGCGCATGACGGGGGCTAACAGTGCTAACTGGTACCGAGATAAGTACCATCCCCAGCCGCTTACTCTTGATGGACCTGACTACGCTTCAGAGCGTGCTCCTCTGACATTCGACGTCATCGACACGTCAAATCTCTGTGACCACTTGGGCTCTATGACGCTTTTTACCGCCACGTCGCCTCTCTTGCGTAACCAGTTGTCTTCGGTTCTCTACGCAGATGTTATTGTGAAACATCACAAGACCCACCAGGACATCCTGGATAACATGCTCTGTGGTCATGTCCCGACCTTGTCCACGCTCCTTGGCTTATTCCCGGTGGAGTATTGGACCAACACATCTAGCCTGTCACTTGGTGACGAGGGAATGTATGGCGTGGCACTGAGCCATAGTACGTTCGAGAGCCGAGGTCACCCTACATCCCGCCAGATGTTTTTAAGGACTTGCTGGAAACGCCCAATGTGCACGGAAGGACCTTCAGGAACACCCCTCGGGCTGATGAAGATACACTTCGACCCCAGAGAACTTGCCCATGTCCTGTATAAGGTCTATACGTACATGTTCCGCGACGAGGACTATGCCTGGAAATTCGCCAACATGGACCTCGAGGCTTACCAGAACTCAGGTTTCGTTTGGTATCACCGCGCTAGTTTTGCATCGTTCCTTCGGTTGATCAAGACCAGAGCCACGTGCGATTGGCAGACGACGATGGGCGTTCTCATTGGGCTCATCGAGAATAGGCCTGGTGCCCCAATAGGCATGAATTACATCCAAGAGCTCTTTACATATCTGCATATGCTGGATGTGTTTTCCGTGAAAAGTTTGAAAGAGTGGCATAACCGCAACGATGCGGACCTTGCATCCGCCTCAATATTCTCCCGCATTTTGCCCCGCGTTATCGCCGTTGACGAGAAATGGGGAGACTTACGTGACTGGAAGAGCATACCGCCCGTGGTCTGTGTCAGTCTCAAGGTTCCCCGGAACAGGCTCTCAACCTTCACCAATATGGGGCTCAAGGAGTTGGGTACGCCGACTGTTCATTGCATGTTTCAAGATACTTCGGCCGGAACGTCTTCCTGGCAGAATATCTTTCCAGCCTGCCAGTTGACCTTCGGAAACATCACCACCAGCGGGGATTTACACAGTGATTCCTTTGAGGTTCATGTGGCAGATGACCCTCTGGGATGGAAAGGGAAATCCCCACTCGTCGTGTCATGCTATGTCTCGACTTTTTTCCTGCTTCTGAACCCTCGGAAGGCCACTGCTGCTTTCGGAATCCATAGCACGCTTGCATCTACCGCGAGCTTCATGCCGAAACTTGGGCCGAGCCTGATTTTGTACGAGACCACGCTGCAGAACTCTAACAATGTCTATATCACTCGCTATGCCCCAAATCATAATGCCTATCCCATCGTCCCGGGGTTTTCAAACGCAGACCTGGTGTCATCAAACGGTCATAATGGTGGGGCCGATACTTCCTTGATTGCTGGTGTGGACCAAGAAACTGGACGCATTGCCACCCTCACCGCCCGGTTAGACCTCATATCCGATGACTATAAGTTGTCTCTCAGGCATGGGTGCCAAGTCGAACATTTCACTTTGTCTCCGTGCCACTTCTCTATTGGCCTTGGGCAGAAACAACCGCCTCTGACTCTGTTCTTCCCGGTTTTCGCCGTCGAAGGTACAAGGAAGACGAGGATTGCCCGAAAATCCTCTTACGTCGAGGACATCATCCAAGTCGCCACGAGTTCTGAATGGATGAAGTACCCCTATTTCATGTATCCAGTCCTTCTCCAATGTAAGAAACCCGTGAACTGGAATATGCCTTACATCGAGCTGGAGAACTGTCCAATCATCGATATCAAGAAGAAGTCGAAGTTGAACTGGCTTAACCCCCATGTCTCTATGGCGATGTCGGCCCGCGAGTGTAGCCTTCGGGCGGATGAGAGACTTCCGCGGTCAGCCGGGGAGCAGATCCGTCTAGACTTCAAAGAGTCACTGTTTTCAATCTTCATCCAATACGCCGGGCTCCAGGGTACGAAGCACTGCATTTTCGGCCTCGATAATCCAGAGAACGGAGGAGTTCACATCCTCATCTTCGTGTCTAATCTGCGAATTGATCTCGCTAGCCGTGCCGTCGTGCTCGACTGTGCCATTCTCCCCTTGCACAAGGAGTTGATGCCCAAACTAGACCAGTTCCTCAGGGCACTGACTTCTCGGGGCTTCATCCGGATCAAGGTCGATGATGCGGAGATGCAACTTTGGAAGCACGTCTTGCCGGCGTATGTGGAGCGCTGTCGAAGCTGGGAACACGGCGCGGACTGTGAATACGCCAGAGCTGGAGCGGTTCCCTTGACCGTCGAGGACGAGAAGCAGTTTCTATGCACATGCGGCAACGGCCGGTTCCCACCACGGTTCGTCGAAAACGTGATGCATTGGAATACGGTCTCCCAGTACGCCGTCCGTGCCGCCGTATCACCTGCTTTCTGGGCACCTTTCGTGGACGATATCTATCGGCCCGATCCTAGCAGAGCTGGTCTGGCGGCTTCTGGGTCCCCGGGCCCTGCTCTTGATCGGTGTGCCAACTGCGGCACAGACAAGGCAAAAGAGGGGGTGGTGTTGCTGAGTTGTGCTCGGTGCAAGAACATCAAGTACTGCTCTCGTGAGTGCCAGCGGGCAAATTGGAAAGCACACAAGCCTGTGTGCAAATGAGCATCAGGCCGTCGAACTGGAGTGGAGTTAGCTTGCGCCATCCACCCCGCGAAACAAAGCGTAGGCTCTGAAGAGGCATTGGGTGTGTCACGAATTAGCGTCATATTCACAATCGGATGAGATGCAGCAACCTGTATTTGCGCAGTTCACTGGAATATCAGACAGCCGTTCTCTTTAATGGTCCGGCTTCACCAGCTCTCATAGGGAAACGGGAAAGACTGGAAGGAAACATCAGAAGATAGGCCCATACTACTCAAATTGCGTATCAGGCGATTGGCCATGGAGGCATAGAAATGTAAGATTACGAATATGCACGGTGATACGGGCCCTCTGTTACCCCTATTCTAACCGATATTCTGCCGCTATTTTGAAACATATCATGCCGCGTCATGAATCCAGTGGAATGAGACAGTCCAGCAGGGCTTACATGCTGTGACGATGATGGCCGTATATGCCTGTACTGCACCATTGAGCTAGGTCCAAGGTCTGGCGTCCGTGTGGATTCATCTGGTGATCTGCTTCGCCACGTTAGGTGCTGCAACAGGCAGTCTAGGAAGAAGAGAGTAGTATGATGTAGACAGGCAGAGATCGCATGCGTAAGCATAAGACGCTCTTTTGTCGCGCAACAGCAGCGTTGCGCTCATACTTCCGTCTGTAGCAGCCTCAAATTGGCGTTCTTAACCTATTTAGCAGGCAGGCTGAGTGCCAAGTATGAGAATTGGATGACAGTAGTTATCCCGGATATGGTATTTGATCACTCACCGATAAATAATAAAGACGTATGGTTATTTGATGTTACTAAGGAAAAGATCTGCGTGTGGAATATGTAAATGGCAACAGTGGGATATATTTAGATGGTCAGAGATGGCTCAACTAGTGTGGTTAGTGGCTGACAGGGGGCGAGTCGAAGGATTCGAGGCAGTGAGTGATGGCTGTGATGGTAATAGTCAGCCAAGAAAGAGGGCATGGTATAGAGTACGCCATTTTTGGGACATCGAAGGAGAGAACGGGGTTGGATCTCAAGATCAAGTGTGCACACGAACACTTAAAAGGTTAGGAATCATTGAGACGTATAGCTGGATCCCTTGGTAACTGAATATTCGGCAACAGCAACGCTGTCCCATTTGATCATGCACAAATAGACGAGATATTCTTGCGACTCGCCGTTGAAACTACTGGCTTGAGGAGCACAGGATGCGAACACCTTTTGCGTCAAGCTCCACACGGACTTCCCCCTCCGTTGACGGCATACAGATCGATGGTGACCAGAAACAGAGCGCGCACGCCCGGCTCGTCCTGGTTCATTGCGTTCAGGGGCAGCGACATGCCGAACTTCGCGCCCCTGGCCAGGCCAGGAATGCCCACGGGCCCGGGAACCAGTGCACAATGCTCAGGCGCGGATTCTCGCGCGCGAGCAGCTCGAACGCCAGCGTACCCATGGTGGCGGAGTGCACCGACGAGTCCCAGACAGACCAGTTTGTCCACATTCCGCAGATCGAAGTTTCCCTCCTTGAGCGGGCCCTCCAGCCCCCCGGCCAGTACCGAAAAGACATGCGGGCTCTTGGCTTCGAGGTTATTAAGGGGAGCAGCTGTTGGAGGGCGCCGCACGCGCGAGTAGTGGTGCGTCGTCATGAACAGCTTAAGGCCTTTCGTGTTCTGCGGCCTCCAAACGCTATGAAGCTGGCCAACATGGAGAGAATTCCAAGCCTTGTCTCCTGCTTGCATGATGTTGTCGATGACCTTGCCGATGCCAGAAACGAGCGAACCATCAGCTGTGATGAGGTTGTAAGTGCTATCGGGATGGGACCGCCACAGCGAAGCCTGCAGACTCTCGTGGGAGGCAGTTAGGACTGGGCGGACGACGGTGTAGATGCGTGGAGAGGGGGGACGCTGAGCAAAATGCCGTAATGCGCTCTGGCCGATGGCCGATGCTGCGCTGATGAACAGCACGGCAAGGCCCTGCGGGAGGGTCGCCATGCGAGCGTTTGATCGTTATACCGTTTGGAAAGACCATTTTATTCCATGGTCCAAAGGGGTGGGTGGTGAGGGCATACGCTTTGATGCCCACTATGAAGGGCTGTTGCTTCCCTGCGCATCTTCGATCTTAGGTTCTTTGCCATGTTATGTGCCTTCACACAGAGATGTTTCGAAGCACATCATGGGAATGTAACACCTTATGCGGAGTCTTGGTTCGGACCATTCGTCAGCCTTACACAAGAGGATCTATACGAGCCCGAACCCCAAGAGGATTGATAAGCAAGCCAGGATTGTACGAACAACCATAATACTGAATCTACACCAGGAAGACCAGGACCAAACCGAGCAGATTGGCTTCCACTATGACTAGCCCAAGTGTGAGTTCGATTTGATTTGCTCTTGTGATTAGAGCTAGCTGTCTTGAACTTGTCAGTTCAGAGAGCGCCGGGAAGGGTTATTGCAGGAAACGAAGATAGGAGGTGAAATAGGGGCTGGGGAGCAATGGCCTCTCTATGTACCTAGGAGCCGGCACCCGCTGAGCTTTGGTCTTAAGGAAAAGCGGTTCGAAGTTAAGGACATCTATGGTCCATCTAGCCATGAATACTCGGTCGACCTAGCCCCCAAATCGCTACAATCGGATATTTGAGAAACAGACTGCCGCTAGCGCTGACGCTATGCTGCTCGCGCAGTGTCTCCGCGATCACAACAAGATTCATCAGGTATCCACGCCCAGGTTCACAAATCTGGCGTCGGCCTGGAGCTTGGAAAGCTCTAACGCCGCCTCGGCAGCCACGAGCGCCATGGCATCGACAGCCATCCTGCCGAATTGCCGATGAGTGTGGCGGGCGCGATCTCGACTATTGTCCGTTGCGGCGAGGATAGCGGAGCAGCGGGCTACCGTGCCTCGCGGGGTAGCCGTTGGCTTCGGTTCTGCTGGCAGAATAGGCATCACTGGGGCCGGCCCTGGGGCCGGTGTAGTCCTGATTGCAGCCGGTGTCTCACTGGTTGTGGCCGTTTTAGTATCGGAAGCAGGGGTTTTGACATCTGAAGGTGGGATGGATTATTAAGCAGGACGCGCAGATAGGGACGGAAATTGATGCCTTCCATGGGACCCTCGAATTCGCTGTCCTGTAGCACGTAGACATCGCCAAGACGCTCAAATCCTACGCCGCGGGGATCATCTTGACGCAAGTTACCGTAGGAGTGGTAGCTGCCGCCGGCAACCAGTCAGTGGGCCAGGCGCGGCGTCCCCAGCCGGATGCGACGCAGAAGTTGTTTTTGGCATCGATGGCGTCCAAGACACCCACGGCGAAGCCCCCCAGGAGGCGTGCATGGTCGATAAAGGCACAGTCTAGACGCCGTCCTTGTCAGCCTTGATGACAACGCCGCCAAAAGGCCTCGAGTCCCTCCATCATCGTCGACTGCATGTCTCGTACTTATCGGCGCTAGTCGACAATTTTTCACAAGGAGCAGGTGCGCCATGCTATATAACAGCCAATTCGCCGTGCCTTCGTCGGCGAGCCGCTCTGGCAATTCAATGCGCTCCTGCACAAGACGCACCACCGGCACCCAGCTGGCCAGCCAGTAGGTCGCAGTACCATATCAATCTGGGCCGTCACTATGGGCTCCTCGTTAACGATCGAGTCGCCATTGGCCGCGTTGTGCCACTCGAGATAGGCGAGACTCGAGCTTCTGTTGGGATAGCGGTTAAAATGAGGATAATACGATGCACATCGAGGACCCTTGGGCGACGCCACAATCCAGTAGACGGGGATGGCAGCCCAACAAGGCGGTAGCGGGGAAAGTATCGATCGACAGGGTAGGGAGCGATGTACGAATCCATAGTTGGGAAAAAGACTAAGCTTACGAGGTAGACCACATATCAATTAAACCATGCGCTCAATAAATTGATAGTGAAGTATGCTGACAAGTCGTTGCCGGGATAATTGATACTCCCAACCCGGGTGGGCTGCGTCAATTATTTTGGCAAGGACTTTGGCTCGCTAAAGGCCCATCGAGCGGGTGACAGCCGTAGCAACGATGTCCTCTTTAGACTACTATTCGGTGAATGCGCAGTGATGAGTAAGCACGCCGCCACAGGCTGACAGGCGCCAAACACACATAATAAGATGGCGTTGCTCCTGCTTTCTCGGCGCTACTCATCAGCCCTTCGATATTACGACGGCGCTTATCATCATGCATTCCAATTGAGTAATAAATATCATATCGTTGGGCCCATCGAAGCTTAGCAATCACGATTTAGCTCAAAATGCTCTACCTAACCTTTTCTCCAATAATGAGAGGTCCGTGCGAATAATAGCTCCGCAACAATTACTAAAAGCGGGATGAAAAGTTAAGCAAAGCGAGTGACCGCGAGGAGTCAAGAGCCTAGTAAGGGGTTCGAGCCCGCCCAAAAAACGCTTCCTTTGAATTTTAATCCTTCTGCATCGGGTATACCTGTACGTACAATTTGCGGCGTTCTGTTTTGAAGCAATATAGGCCATGAATACAGCAGTGTGCCCATCCGTTGAATTAGTAAAAGCTTGTTGATCTACTGCCGCTTCCCGGTCCAAACGTTCAGGGTCACGGATGGCGCCATTCCACCAAGGGTAAAGTGTTTGCTGACCGATTCCTCCTAAGACCCGACGTTTCTGCAATAGCATAATCCGAAGCGTTAATAGTTCCCTTTTTCTGCCATTACGGACGAAACTGATGCAGGCACAACGCAGGGTAGAGAAACGAAAAGGGATGTGGGTGGATGAAAGCTATCTACGTCCAGTTGAGAGAGGTAGGGTGGGGGCGCCTCACATAGCACCCGCAACAGAAGCACATGGCATCCGAACATGAAAAGAGACTGTACACACGACTCTGTGGCTATTTTGGGACAGGGCATACCAAATACCGGGGTCACTTGAGCGTTACCCGGTTGGGCGTCGGATCTATATCACTGATATCCCCCTTAGTAAGCGCGCAACTTTGACGCCTCCACAAGGATTCCTCCCAGTTTCATTCTCTTCTTTTAAGGGCGAAGATACAAACGTAAAATCAAGCTTCCTTAGCATTGATAGAGCATGTGTTCTGATCGGAGGCTGGATGGCATACAGTACTGTTGACTAGCACGTGCCAAATATTTGGCTGCTTCGTACTGCAAAACTCGTCACCCCTGCCCCTGTCCTTCGGTTAAGGCCGACTCGGGATAAGCCCCCGTCGCAGCTAACGGATTTTGGAGAACCCAGCTCAGCTCGCTGTGATCTAACACATGCGGCGACCGGAACTCATCCCTCCACTCCGTTATCTTATCATACTGGCACGATGACTGCAGCAATGCGTGTGTAAATTGTCCCGCAAACTCGTCTGTCTACTCTGTTATGATTTTAGCGTCCCTTCCCGCCACTTCTACGATATTGTCTCCTAAGTCCTGCTTCTGTAAACAATCCTTCGCTGGGGCCTGGTAGCGTTGGATATCATGGCGCAGTCGACCCCTAGTACCACAAATTCGTCTACATTGTCCACATCATCATCGACGCCGTCATCCGTGCAGGTCGTAACTATAACCGTGGTGGCTCTAACGACCACTTTTACACCACCGCCGTCATGCATGGATATGCACCTGACGCAACTGTCGTCGCCAGGTTATCAAATCTGGCTGAACGAGCCAAATCCCGTACCGAAGTCTAAGTTCGGTGACTGCTATCCGTCTCAGTTCATACAGGGGTACACAAGCATAGTAAACGCCTCAAGCTCTATTGCGCCCATGTTTTCACCGCTGGTCTGCCCGTCTGGCTGGAGCACGGCAAGAGAATGGGAGAATGGATACATCGCCTGTTGTGCCTCGTAAGCATTTCTCCTATTATCATATAAAGCTTTTGTGTGATGGGTAATGCCTCCGAAAGCCTAGTGGGATGGAAAGTGAAGTAGGAGAAAGTTACTAAAGAGAACTGCGAGCATATCCCACCCTGTGAGCTCTAGCTAACTGATTGCGTGACCTTGTACTAGAGGTTTCCTGCTTCATCCGCCGGACACTACAGTGGATACAAATAGGCCAGGGTACGGCGGCACATGCTACAGCAACTTCGAGCTCGGGCAAACAGTGAATGTCACCGTATACGACTCAGCAAGTGTGACAGCGACAGCGCAATGGGTTGCGTCAACCAATACTGATCAAGCTTACGGTCATCCAATAGATGGGTTTAAAATAGATGCTGTGAGTCGAACCTCCAACTACTTCCTTCTTCTCCTTTCCGAAGAATAAGTAAAACTTCTCGACGAAAAACAGTCTCTAATATTATGCGTCTAGGTTGCTCCTCCAGGAGCATCAGATGCAATACCCCCTTCCGCGCAGCTATCTGCTGGTGCTATCGCGGGAATCGTCATAGGAGCAGCTGCGGGCTTATTTGGTTTCATGTTTCTGATTTATCTTCATCTTAAAAAGCGGAAGTCAGTGGCCACTGAGAGTGACCATAATGTTATTACGCAGAAAGAACTACCGATGCAACCAGGAGATAAGCCTTGGGTAACCACGCCGGGATCATACGAATACAGCGTCACGGCAAGTTCTCCGCGGCATGAACTGGATAGTATACAGATGAGGGGAGAACTGGATGGTCGAGGAACAAGGGGAGAACTAGATGGCGGTTGGAGTGGGAATGAATTGAGAGGGTAAATATATGCCAACAATCACACTAGCGTGCAAGGCGGATAATGTGACGAAGCGAAAGCTAGTAGAAGAGATTCTTGCAAGCGGATACTATGTGCCGTACATGCGTTCTAGGTAATAGCGAGACCGATAGCCTGGGTGATCAGGCAACGATACTGATTTACTACGATACATAATAGTAACTAGCTTGACAGTAGTGAGGTCCCCTTTACTTGCTACAATCACAACGACATCTGTGGAACTGAATGAGACCAGCCTTGACACAGCCGGGTTTTATGATCCTAGCAACAGCATAGTCAATACATTCCATGGCTGGGAGAAGACCGCTTGTCAGTGGCACTTGGTACACTCGGGAAGAGGGCATTGAATCGAATGAGATTTGCTTAGAAGAAGGAACTTCAATAAGTCGAGCCCTACTCAATTTGTAGTTAGAAGTCTCCGAGAATTAACACAGAATATCACATAGACGGCTCTGTGAAGAAGTGGAACTAGAGCAGAGTGCGCCAAGTGCTGATGACGATAATGTCCAGGTGGTAGTGTTGCCATTGGCTTGACAAGTCTCTAGATGACAGAGCTACGCATATACAGTGTGACTATCTTGTTGCATGAGACGGCGTGCGGAATAGCAGAGAGGCGCTATTCATAAATAAAACAGAAGGGGGAACCTCCTAGGGTGTCCAGCATTTCTCCTAAAGTGTAAGCTCCACCGAGGGGTTCCATGTCCAGTACGTCGTCAAGCGTTCCATTTCGGCTAGGCGGCCGGTTCATCATCGTAATTGTCCCAGCAATATTCTATGATTATTGTCAGAAAGGCATCATATACATGAATACTGTTAAAAGAGGGAGGCTAATAGTACGGCAAGGAGTGAAGCCTACCTGTCTGTGTTCCCAGTCGATATTTTGCCACACGAAGTACATTCTGTCTATCTGTCCGTGATGCAGATAGAATGCAGGTTCCAAAGGCTGTGGATGAATTAGCGTCCCAAGCTAAGAGGAGATGAATGACTCTCTTCCAGCCCCTTTCCATCCTAAGACCCACGTGCTGGGAACTGGTACGCACCGAGAAGTAGAAGTCGCTGCCAGGGTCACCGGCTTCGCGGCACAAGTCAGCAAAATGAAGGGAAAGCGGTTTATGGGACCTAGGATACTTACAGATGATGAAGTGTCCACCACCGTGGACAGACATGCCCCATTTCCTGCTTTCCGGGTAACGGAAGTCACCCTGGAGGTTGGCTTGGAAAAGCTCAATGTTGGGACTTTCAAGCATGACCTCTGTGGTATTTTTGAGAGACGCGGATGACCTGCACATTCTGGTATTGAGGTCCCGTTTGAGACATCGTGGGTTGTGCGCCAAAGGATCATCAGCGGTCAGAGGACCTAGGTTGACTGTGTAATTCGAGAATGGACCTTCCTTGACACATCCTCCACCGCTTCCGCCAGGGAACATTCCCTGTGTGCGGTTCACCTTTTCGCCGTTTCCACCCATAGAGGTCGGTGATCCATCAAAGACTGGTGACTGTTCTACACCTCCGGCATCGAGACCCCATTCCCAATATGGAAACGGGCCTGTGTAACCACAAACCGTGCGAAGCTTTTCTTCGAAGGCCCAGATGTAAAGTCTGTGGAAAAGGAGGAAATACGCCTTGGCGAGGTTAGTCACAGGGTGGTCGTCCATAAGAAGTGGGTAGGTAGGCCCACCGAATTGTGTACGTAAGGCGTTTGGTAATAGTGTAGGACACCAAAACTGTCGAAGGTGGATCTGGAAAGCAGTTAGTTAGCATTCTGTACCAGAGGCCAGCTGAATTTCGCATGGTGACTCACTTGGCACCGCTGATATTTTGATAGACATCTGGGGTTTCCATCAAACACTCGACGGCCTTCGTATATGCGATTCTCTCTTCGCCTGGAATCGTTCTCCTGTGGAGAAAAGAGTCAGACTTCCTTGGCTGAGTAGCTTAAGGGGGGTTGACCTGCCATTCCTTACGGACTCTCACATTTTCTGCCGTGCATCCTGAGGAGGAATCCGAAAGTCTCTTCAATGCATTCTCCTTGGCAATCCGGCTGAGGTCCTGCAGTGCTTTACCGGAGTCGATATCAGGCTGGGAATAGTTAAAGGCTCCTCCCAAAGCCGCGACGGCCGAGGCCGTCAGGCTAAGCACGAGCATACGCTTTAAGAAACTCATCTCGTCCGTGAATGCTACGCAAGAAACTACTTCTTCAGACTCGGAGGCTACGATACCTATATAAGCTGCCGCTTGTGCCAAGACACCTGGATGCCTTGTTGTTTAGAAAACCAAAATGTGGAGAACAGCGGTCCAAGTCATAACAAACACCCATTGCAGTGCCTGCGAGAATGAATTAAAACCATCTATGGTATCTTCCAATAAACGTGTCCTGTAATAACCACAGTCCTAGGATTGGTCGCCGAAATCTTGGTACTCTGGCTGCAAATGGGAAGGTGAATGACAGGATTTGCCGACGCCGATCATTACCTCGAATATTCCTACATTAGTTAGCCGGTAGCTAGGTGATATGACAGCGGGTATGGAATAGATGGAATCGCCTAATTGAGCGGTCAATCCGTATCTGCCGGAAGTCAAGGGAGCGACGCCGAGACATCTATTCTTAACACACATCGGTTGTATAGGACCGGAATAGGATCGGCCTGGTAGCGGTCCGCTTACTCGGCAGTCGCATCGGTACCACTAATTGGCGCATCCGACTCCGCAAGACAAACGGCAGAGATAAAGCTGTATGAACTATCTATAGCTTTTACAATCTCATTGGCCGAATTCGAATCTGAATACAAGTCCCCCGAACTGCAGGCTATCATGGAGTGAGAGATAAGGCCTACTTCTCGGACATGATTAGAGAAAGGGAGGTTTGGAATTATTTCAGTTCAATGCGGAATGCAGTTCGCCGAAGCATGCAGTCGGTAGAGATCCCCCAGCTGCTCACTAGCATCTCCTCAGCACACGTGGATGTTACACTTCGCGAGGTACGTGCTATTAACCAAGTAGAGGCTCATCTTTCCTTAATGATTCACTATGATCTGATTGCTCTAATGGAACTGACCCCTCTAGGGATAAATGGCATCGTGCGTGATTTAGAGCTCATTATCGGTGTTAACATCGGCAGTTTCAATGCGTTGAGAGAGGTGAAAACTGAAGTGCCTGTTGGCACCATAGGGAACTCTTCTTAGAGCTGGAGTATTATGTAATGATTCTGTGATAGGAAAAGACACAGACACTACATGGAGAAGGTTAAGTTATTATTCCCAGACAGGGTGAGAACCCATAACGACGGCAGATAAATGCCTATAGCCATCTCGTCCCCAAAAGCGATACTGCTACAAGTCATCCATCTGGAATTGATTCTGTAAACTGGCTAAGCTATTCTAACCCGATTTTGGTTCAGGCGCGATGAGGCCTAGAGATTACTATTCCCTCTGAATATGCATTTCCCGACTACCTTGTAAATACATTAACTACGTGTGCCTAGCTTCCCTGCACTGTAATCTGACGTAGTAGCATCAATACAGCCAGCATCTAAGTTACGCCTATACGTACTAGGTAGCACAGAACAGTGGAAAGGTGCACCAGTTACAAGTTACGGGAAATTATCCTTCTCTGGTACCTTTACGACGAAGCATGACTGAAGACGCCGGTCTTAAAGCTTTGATCTATTCATGCACATCGTAAAACCGGCGTGATATATACGATATTAGCAACAGGGTCTTGTAGGAGCCAACGTAGCTTAGTTTATGTTCAAACCTTTTGCGCAAGACAAAGTCTTCGAGTGTCTTTTTTATTATAGCCTTGTTAGTGTCACGGCGTGACGATGGTGGCAGGAAGCCAGCTTCGCATTGACCACTGCTTAGAAGTTGAGGTATCGTATTTTGCCGGATTGTGGACAGACATGGGCCGGTCTTGGCTATGCCTTGGCAGCATTTTCCAACTCCATAGCAAATCGTGGCTTATAATATCTTTTTTTTTACCCGAGACAACACCGGTCTCTTACTTACCAACTTCGGGTGACCTACATCCAGCGGCATGGTTCCTTTGCGTCATGAGAAGGGGACCTTTCACTATATAATTCTACAGCCCCCAAGGTTATCAGTTAATCACGGTAGATTGGCTTAACGTCAGTAAGTAACAGGGGTTTATCGGGCTGTGTTCGGCAAGTACGCCCATGGCCATTTCTGTAAGAGCTCGGGGACAACGTTACTGTCACATCTCTTGCTTGCTCCTTAACGTTGCTAGCTGATCAGCTCTGCTAGATTTAGGTAGGCCTATACAGTACAATCTCACTGTAGCGATCGACGCTATAACGATGCCTCTGCATAACGTTATCGGATCGATGTTGTTACTTTCCATATATACCATGATTCCCCAAGACTCCGATTAACAATAGGTACTTGGTTGGTCACCATACGCCGTTATCCCGTGGTGGAGCTTAGGCCTGAAATAGATTAGATTCTGACGTAAAGTGAGCCAGTTATCGTTAAGCAGCTTAATTAAATTAAAGACAGGGAGAAATATAGGACCGTTGCTAATTTGCGTAATTGCTTCGTAATAATACCTTGCCATAACGATATTAGAGTATTGAGCTTTTCGTATTATTATAGCGAGATTTTACTGTATTGCCGTAGTCAATATTTTGCATGTGTTTTCACAGTGAAGTGGAAGGTGGTTCTAAAAATTACAGAAAGTGCCCTCGTGACGTAATAGGCTCGCAAACGGAGTGAGAGGGTTATTGTGTCGAAAATCCGTCTCCCTTGGAACCGATTGCCGTACTTGGATCTTGGCACGTCCCAAATAGGAAAGTGTCGGGAACACCTGCCGGCCACCTGGTACGTCCCAAATAGGAAATAGGAAAATAAGGGTAAACGCATTATACGGTCTATACGTATGGCAGTTTCCTATACTCCGGCTAATTTGCATAACCCAAATCCTGAAGCCCTAAAGCCCTGGAACCCTAAAAGCCGTTAACCTGGGTAATGTTAATGTTACGAGGGCTATTATGTTGCGACGCCCTCGCCAGCCAAGGCGCATAACGCGCGCGATCCAACGCGGCAACATTCGGGAGCGAGCGGAGTGCGCCGAGGCGGCGAGCAACCTCTCGTTTCCTATTTCGATAGTCTCCTACCAGAGTCTACGGATCGGCTTCCTAACCGGGTTAGTCAGCATCGCTGCTGTTGCTCAGGCTTGCTTCACCTCGTGCTTATTGATACCCTAGTAGTACAGTATCCAGGGGTATATTCCGTTAGTTACCTTTATTGCGGCTACTATACGTTAATGCCAGCTGTTATACTAATTTGTACTGGATTAAACGTGATATAATAGTTAGCTTAAGCATATTATTATCGTAAGTATTTATACCTTTATTCGAAAAATATTAATTTATATATATCTTATATAATTTCTATAGAAATTTATATATTAATCTTTATTAATACTTAAGAAAATAAACTTATTTAATAAAAATATATGTTAAAATTTATTAAAGGTAATTATTATAATTATTATACCTTTATATTACTTTAACAGTAATATATTTCGATATAATAAAATTTTAAAAATTATTAAAAATTATTTAACGATTTAAAATTAAGTTATTAAGTTATTAAGAAATCTTTATATTAAAGTTAATAAATAAAAAATAGTTTATTTATTAATATTATTTTATATAGGTTTAAGGCAGTAAAAATAATGTATTATAATTTTCTTTAAGCTTTGTTATTTGTGTTATATCCTCTTTACTATTCGTGCTATATCCTACTTTTAACAGCTGTTTACAGCCGCTATAGATCTGCTACCTGTTAACTCCTAGCTGTAATTGCAATTGCAATTGTAACGCTTTTAGCTACGATTATTAACTATAACCCTTTTGTTACGACCTAATAGAGGGGAGGCCTTGGAAATGGTTTTAGCGGACCGAAACAGGACTTAAGTAGGTTAAATTACGTAATTTGGATCTTTTTTATTTTAAAGATTTAAACGAATCTATATAGATTTAATACTTTTTGAAATTATAAAAACGATAAGATTTATAAAAAATCTAGGATTTTACAAAAGGATATATACGTTTATTTATTTTATAACTTAGATAATATTAGTTTATAATATAATTTAGTTATTTAAGATATTTTTAATATTATTAAACTTAATTAAGTTATTTTTATTATTTAGATTTCCGTAATATAATTATTAATATAAACCGTATAATTTGGTTTAATAATTGGTTAATTAATTTAGCCGTTATACGTTGCAAGCTTTTATTTAGTAATATTATTAGATTTTAAACAATATTTTTAATTGTCGAAATGGGTTTAAATATTAAGGAAATTTCCTAAATTAAGGGGTTTATCATTACCTAGTAATTTTAGGATAAGCTTAAGGAGCTGGAAATTAAAATTTAACGATTTAGAAAATAAATTAAAAAGGACCTTAATATTTCGAAAATTAAGGTTAAGAGGTTTTAGCCTTATAATGAAAAGGGCGGTATTTAAAGTTTTTTTACTTAAATATAAGTATATTGTCGATTTTTAACTTTTAACGATCCGGAAAATTAAATTTTTGCCGTTTTAATATTTTTTATTAAAGATGCGCTCGATTGGTTTGAATTAATTATAAGAGATTATTTGGAATACGTAGAGGACGATTAGGAAAAATTTATTAGGGAATTTTTCGTTAATTATATTAATTTTTAAAAAAAACTAAGGGATAATTTCGATAATTTTGATAAGGAACGTATTACTGTATAAAAAATTTTATAGTTATAATAAAAAGGATTAACGTTTAAATATATAATAGAGTTCCGGAATTTAATAACTAAAGCAGGATAGGTAAATAACGAAGATAATATTTTGATCGATATATTTTATAAAAGCCTAAAAAATAACGTTAAAAATGAAATTATTAAATTCGAACGGCCGATTATTTTAAGTAAGTATATTACCGAGGTAATAAAAATCGATAATTAATAATTCGAGAGACGATAAGAAAAAAGAGGTTAGTATATTTTGCGATTTAAGTTTAATAAATTAAATAAAGAAAACGGATAGGTTATATCTTTTATCTTTTACGGGATTTAACCGGGTTTTATGGAGATCGGGATAGTTTAATAATAAGATTAGTTATAGATTAAGTGTTATAATTGCGATAAAATAGGATATAAAGTTTTCCGATATAAGGTTTTTAAAAGATTTTGACGAAATAATTAAACCTTTATACTTAAAGGATAATAAAAAGATAATAAGAAAAATGATAAAAAATCGATTAATATGATTCGATTTAAGAATAAATATTAATTCCAGTATATAGTAATATAATGGTATGAAAATTATTTAAATTAGAAAAGTTATATTAAAGAAAGATTATTCGCTTAGTTTTAACTAGAGAAATAGCGATAGGAACGGGATTAATAAACGATGCAAAAATAGTTGCGAGATTTTTAAGGGTGAAAAGGATTTTATTCCGAGGTATTAAGAAGCTTTCGATAATAAAGGAACGAATAGGAAATAAATGTATGGTTGGAATAATATTATAAATAGGATAAGGTTTTATGTTTAGGAAAGGTAGAAAAATATACGAAGATTTATATTATTTATTATAATAAACCCGGATGTTAATTTTATTATAAGTAAAAGAAAGCGATTTATTAATATATAACCCGAATATATTAAGAAGAGTTTGATTTTAAAAAATAAAAAGGAGTTAATAAGAATGATTAATAATAATACCGATATTTACGATTATTTGTGAATTAGGATAAGATTAATTAGAAAGTGGTATTATGGAGTTAGTTATCCGGAAAGTTATGTTTATAAGGAGACTTTTTTTATTATTTTGGATAATGTAATTATTAGATAAAAAAAAGAATTATTTTAAAAAATAGTAGAAAAATATTGTTAAAAAGTTATTATTAATTTAAGCGTTTAATTAACCTTTATTATAAACTAAAAAGACCGATAGGTAATTAAAGAAGAAATTAAGAGTTTTGTTAAAGAAGATTAGTAGGATTTAGAAAATAAGGCTTAATAAAGGGAAAGCGATAGTTTATAGTTAATATTATTAAACGAAGGGATTATTAAGATTTTCGTTAATTATGTAAAGGAATTTGTAAAATAAGTTTATAAACGATAAAAAATGCGATAATGGATTAAATAATTTTAAGAATAAGTAATTTATTTAGGACGACAAGTTGAAAAGTTTTAATAATAAAACGCGGAGCGTATAGCAGAAATTAAGGATTTACTGTAAATTTTAAAATTAAAATGTTTTTTAAAGTAAAGGCGTAGGAAGGCGTAAAAAAAAAAGTAAGATTATTATATTTTAAAAAGGTTTTAAACGTAATAATTAATATTACGGGCGATAACATTATTATTATATAAGTATGAATTAAGAAAAATTGGTATACCGTAATAGTAGATTGCGGAGTAATAGTTGCAAATTATATTAATCCGAAGGTAGTAAATTAGTTGAATTTATTATAAAAGGAAAAAAGTTATTTTTATAAGGCCGTAAATATCGAAGGCCAAAGTTTTATTTACGATAACGGATAAGTTAAATATAAGATTAATTATTTTAAGATTTTTGTTAAAGGAAGAAAATAAATTATTAATTTCGATATTATTTTCGGTTTATTATAGTTATATTAGTATAACTTTTTGATTAATTAGGAAATTAATTAAGTAAGTTTTCGTTCGTTTTTTAATTTAAAAAAATAAAGAAAATACGAAATCTTAATATTTAATCGAGAAAAATGATAAATATAAGTATAAGGATATAATAGAAATTTTATTACTTAAAGTAATAAGATATATTTAAAATAAAGGGTATAATAGGAGAATATAATATGTTATTATAAATTTTAAGGTACGATTTTGATAGATAAACGACGCTTTATAAGCGCAGCTTAAGGAATTATTAAAGTAGATGGCGAAAGTATTATTATGATATTATAAGTATAAGAAGTTTTTTCGAAAAGAGCTTGATATAAAATTATTATAGTATAATAAATAAGATTATGAAATAGTTTTTAAAGACGGTAAAACGATTAATTTTTATTTTATTTATAACTTAAATAAAGTAGAGTTATATGCTTTTCGTAATTATTTAGAAGATAAATTACGAAAAGGATATATATAACGTTTTAAATCGTTAGTAAGATATTTAATATTTTTCGTTTTATAAAAAAACGGGAAGTTACGATTTGTTATCGATTATCGATAACTTAACGATATTACCGTTAAGGACAGAATATTATTACCTTTAATTATTGAAATTAAGGATTGATTACGAGACGTTAAATGGTTTATAGTTTTAGACCTACGAGAAGGGTATAATTAAATTCGGGTTAAATTAGGAGATGAGTGGAAGATAGTTTTTAGAACAAATAACCTTTTAACGGATGGTTAATTATATATTCCGAGAGTATTTTGATATTTTTGTTGTGTGTTATCTCGACGATATCCTTATATATTTAAGGACGGAAAAGGAATATATAGGATACGTTTATAAGGTTTTATAAGTTTTATAAAACGTTAATCTTTTAGTTAATGTAGAAAAAAGTACTTTTTATATTTAAAAGGTTAAGTACTTAGGATATATTATTATTTTAAGATATATTAAAATGGATTTCAAAAAGATTTTTATAATTAAGGATTGAAAAATATTTATTAATGTTATAGAGGTATAAGCATTGTTTGGATTTGTTAATTATTACCGACGATTTATACGATATTTTAGCAAGATCGTAATGTTATTAAAGGAATTTATTAAGAAAAATCGACGATTTGTATGGGTTCCAGCTGTGGAAGAAGCTTTTTAATGGCTTAAGGATGTTTTTATTAGCGAATTCGTTTTAATGATATATAACTTAAATAGATTAATGGAATTCGAAACCGATGTTTTAGATTTTGTTTTAGAAATAGTGGTTTGTTAACGAGATAATAACGGAAAATTATATTTTACTGCTTTTTATTTTTACAAATTATACGGTGCTAAGTTAAATTATTTTATTTACGATAAGGAGTTTTTGGCCATTATTAAAGCTTTTAAAGAATTTAGATATTACTTTAAAGGAAATTAATATTAGGTAAAGGTGTATATAGATTATAAGAATATTTTTTATTTTGTAATTATAAGAAAGTTAATCGGACGATAATTACGTTACGTAAAATATTTTTTAGAATTCGATTATATTATTATTTATCGTAAAAAATCGGAAAATAATAAAGTAAACGTTTTTAGTAAACGATTAGATTTAAAGGATTTTAAGGTAAAGATATAATAGACCGTATTCGATTAGATATTAGAAAGATATTTATAATAACGATATATTAATATTATTAAAATATTTATACCAGATATATATTAAGAAATACGGCAATATTATAACAATTTACCCGAAAATTAAAAAATAAATATAATTTATATATTAAAAGAATATTAGGAAAACTTAATACGAGAAATATATAAATATTAATTATATGGATATTTAAGAATTTATAAAACCTTAGAACGTTTACGACGAATATCTTATTTTTTTTAAAACAAAATTAACCGTATAGAAAATTATATAATAATGTAATATTTACGTTAAGGCAAAAGTTAAACGATATAAATTTTACGGAAAATTATAATTATTATTAATTATTAAACGATTATAGGATTTAATTATTTTTGATTTTATTACGAAGTTTTTTTTCTTAAAAGATTTAGTTGCGGGTATATATTACGATAGCATTTTTGTAATCGTTAACCGATTCATAAAATTTTCTTATTTTTTACCTTATAACGAAGATATAAATGTCGAATAAATGGTATATATTTTCTTTTAATATATATGCGGTATATACGGATTATTAGCAGAAATTATTTTAGATAAAGGTACGATTTTTATTTTAAAATTTTAGTAAAGTTTAATAATATAATTCGGTTTAAATTATAAATTATTAAACGTTTTTAAATTATAAATAGATAAATAAACGGAAAGAATTAATTAAACGTTAAAGATATATTTACGATGCTATATTAATTATAAATAGAATAATTAGGTTAAGAAATTATTTATCGTATAATTAGCTTATAATATTAATTATTAGAATAATATTAGGACGACTTTAATAATTGTTAATTTTGGTTTTATTGTAAAAGTTTATAAAGAAATACGAAAAAAAAAGATTAATTAATATTAAAGTAATTCTTATTTTAAAATAATTTAAAAAATTATATTAAGAAATAAAAATAAAACTTTAATTTATACGCGAATAAATAAATAAATATTATAACCAGAAAAAGTTAATAAAATTAATTTTTTCGGAAAGGGAGATGGTTTATTTAGTTACCAAAAATATTAAAACTAAACGTTTAAATTAAAAATTTAATTTTAAATATGTTGGTTTATATAAGATTATTAAGAAAATTTCAGAAAATAATTATTAAATAGAATTATTACTTAAGGTTAAATTTTATCTAGTTTTTATATTTTTTTTATTTAAGTTAATAAATAATATTATTAAAGTATATACGGTATAAGACGACGTAGAAGTAAAGGAAGAAGAAAAGATATACGAAGTTGAAAAAATATTTAAAGTACGAAAAAAAAAAGATTTACCTAATATTTAATTAAATGGAAAAATTACCCAGATTCCGAAAATACCTGGGAACTAACAAAAAACCTTATTAGTACTTAATGCTTATTGAAAAACTTTTATCGATAACGTCGAAACCATTAAAGTTAAAGGTGTTCTAGTTTACGTTATATAAGAACGGCTAGTTAATCGTTTTAGGAATAAATTAGTAATCCAGAATAAAAATTTAGGTAGAAAATAACGCGTTTGCTTTTAATTGTTTTTATTTTTTTAATTCGTTTATAAACTAAAGGCCGTAATTGATAATTTTTATTTTTTAAACGTAAAAAAATCTTTTTTAACGGTAAAAACGAAAAAAAATAATTAATAATTTCGTTAATATTACGTTATTTACGTATAAAATTTTCTTTTAACTTTTGTTAAAAGCGCAGTAAAGTTTTTTCTGTTATAGCCTTTTTACGGTTTAAATAATCCTTTTTTTTAATACGATAAAAAGAATTAATAAAAATACCGGACCTATTATAACGATAACAGTATTTAATATACTTACTATAACGGCAAATTTTTATTATTATTTAATATTTCGTCCTTTTTTTAAAACTTAACGTATACGGCATTATTTTAAAACTAAATTTAATAATATAAATAGCTAAAGATTTAAAGCTTTTTTTTAATTAAAACAACTACGGGATTTGCGATTAGCAATACGATTATTTATAATAAAAAATTAACTTATTAAGGAAAAAAAATCTTTAAGGGTAAAGATTTTAAAAAAAGGGAGATTATATTACGACCGAACAGAAAAGAAATTTCGGAAACGGTTTTAACGGACCGAAATAAAATCTAAGTAAGTTAAGTTACGTAATTTAAATCTTTTTTGTTTTAAAGATTTAAACAAATCTATATAGATCTAATATTTTTTAAATTTATAAAACCGATAAAATCTATAAAAAATCCAGGATTTTACAAAAGGATATATATATTTATTTGTTTTATAATTTAGATAATACCAGTTTGTAATATAACTTAATTACTTAAAATATTTTTAGTATTATTAAACGTAATTAAGTTATTTTTATTACTTAGATTTTCGTAATATAACTGTTAATATAAACCGTATAATTTGGTTTAATAGTTGGTTAACTAGCTTAGCCGTTATACCTTTTATAATAGTTATAACAACTTTGTTATAATAACGCGTTATTTCGGCTATGAAATTTTCGGCGTTTTGCAGAAATTGCGATAAAAGCGTTAATTTAATTAAGATATTAATTAAATTGCTTTGTTATTCTACAAAATACTGGCGTAATATATGTAAAGGTTTAATTAAAGTTGTTAACAAGAGCCTGTGATATGCTTTTTAATAGAGTGGTGTCTCAGGGGTGGAACTAGTTGGAAACTGACAGCTATGCCAGGTGTGTATCAGCTGGAAGGTGGGGCACACAGCACGAATAGCAAAGGGGATACAGCACAAATAGCAAAGCTCTTTTTTTTTTCTATGCTTTGACTGTATTACCTCGATAAATTCGGTTGAAGCCAATGCAGCGCTAATGACACTGCACCAGCTCTACCTTTTACGGACTACGTAGTGTTCTTTACAGCAGGTAAGCGGCTGCTCTAAGTTATTTTGGTAAGCGTAATATACGCGAAATCACGTGGGCCGGGAGATCGTCGCCGCTTATCTTTAGAAGCGTAGCATCGCATTAGCTTCCACCGAGTTTATCAAGATAATACTGTACTCGCAAGCAAGAAAAGTTTGACGCCAATTGCGAGCGGGGCCAAGCCTTACTGGCCGCCATAGCACGTGTTAACGGGTACCAACTTCGAAAAAATTTAATAAAGCACCACAATTCGACCACGATTGCTTGTTATATTCACTCTCGGTAACGCCCGCTACCGGTGAAGTCGTGAACTCCTCCTCGCTCCCTTTCATCGTACCTTTAGCCCTGTCGCTTCTTCCCGGGCTCGATAATATTGTAATCATGTCCGCCGAAATAGAGCAGGCCGAGGCGCCCCATCAGACCTTCGATGTGAGTTTTGACGACACCTCATCGCAGCTAACATCGCCGCCCCCGGTTGATCTCAAACTGTTAGAAACATGCGGGATTGCTAATTAATGGGTTTATAGACTCTGCTGGTCATCGATTTTGGCAGGTCAGGACCGCCCTCTGGGTTTTGTTGATATCACTGGAAGCCCTTCGCCGTACAAGTGTCGCTGGAGACTTTTCCGTTGCATACCTATTCCATACGCAACATTGGCAGTTGTTTCTTGTTGACCCCCTCCTATACGTGCTTTGATCTCTCCTTTTACCAGCTTGCTTGCTTACATGACTTGATCACCTCTTAAGTTCTGGGAACTTGCAGGTGCCGCGTTGGATTCTTGTTATTTGGGTCGAAAAGACATCGACCGTTCAGCCTTTTTAGACAATTTGTAAAGTTTCCTATCATCCGTTACAAGGCTAGGTGTTTCTGGATTATCTTGTCCTGTCACCTTTGTCTCTCGCTTCTGTCTTCTCGGGTCGCTGCTCATTTCCTGTCGAGTCGTTGAACCAGAGCTGATCCTTGAGCCGTCTCTAGCCAATATACTCATCTTATCACGAGACGTCTGAGAGAATTGAACGTCTACTCGGAGATGCTCCCCTGCACGTGGGTATTCTTTTCCTCCTTTGGGGCTCATTGTTCTGACTCGTCTTTAGCATGAAGGCCAAGGATCTCAAATTTCGCCCAAAGGGAATCATCTTGTCCGGTGGTGAGTCTCCTCAAGCCTAAGCCTTGCTTCTAATACACTCCTCTTCCCGGCTTTTGATGATGTCGATAGATTTGGCTAATAAACTTTAACCTTATAGGGCCTGCAAGCGTGTACGAGGCTGACGCACCGCGTAAGCACTTGTCCCTGCTTCTCCGCACCACGGGCTGGCTTGAATATCCCTGGGATTCCAACGACCTATACTGACCAGGATCAAGACGCTGACCCCGATCTATTCGAAATGGGAGTACCATTGCTTGGTAAGGTGCCCTATGTCTCCCCCTAAAAATGGCTTCATTTGCTTATAGATTGAAGGCATCTGCTATGGTCTTCAACAGCTTGCATGGCGTCTTTCCCCCAATAATGTTATTTCGGGAGACAAACGTGAGTATGGCAAAGCATCCATCGTTCCACAACGCCACAACACATCGGTCGATCGGCTCTTCGAAGGTGTAGAAGGAGACGTCTGGTACGTCCGCCGCCCCTGCCAAATGGACTTTCATTGACAGTGAGATAGGATGAGCCATGGAGATAAGCTGAGCGAGCTCCCAACTGGATTCTGCGCCATCGCCTCAACGCAAAATTCGCCTTATGCTGGAATTGCGCACGAAAAAGACCGTATTTTTGGGATCCAGTTCCACCCCGAAGTCTCGTTTGTCTTCCTGCCCGATTTATGACACTCGAAGGGTCGCTGACAGTCGCGCACATTTCAGGCATACCCCTCACGGAAAGCGACTCCTCCGTAACTTTGCAGTCGATATCTGCGGTGCTAAGGCGAACTGGACTATGTCTAATTTTATCGATCAGGAGATTACCCGGATCCGAAACTTGGTTGGAGACAAGAGCCAGGTCCTGGGCGCCGTTGTCCGTTTGCTTCCCAGTTCTGTCACCCTCTTGTAGTATGGTGTACTAACAGTCGGTATCGCAGTCGGGAGGAGTTGATAGTACCGTGGCCGCGAAGCTCATGAAGGAGGCTATCGGCGATCGATTGTGAGTATCTATCCTTAGTATAACAAGCTTCTAATAAGCGCCCGCTGATTCTTTGACTGCATAGCCACGCTGTGCTGGTGGACCACGGTCTCATGAGACTCAACGAGTGTGCTGAGGTCAAAGAGACGCTGGGCGAGCACCTCGGCATCGATCTCACCGTGGTCGATGCCTCGGAGAAGTTCATGGCTGGCCTTTCTGGAGTCACAGACCCCGAGCGGAAGCGCAAGTTCATTGGCAATACCTTGTGAGTGGCTCTTGAGGCTCTTATCTGCCTCGCGTCCTAGTCGCCGGCTAGGGTTGGCTTAGGGCGCAAGGATCCCACCGGCGGGCCTTTGTATATTGGACCTTCGACCGGCAGTATACTGACTTGTGCTGCTCAAGCATCGATGTCTTCGAAGAATCAGTCATAAAGATCGAGAAGGTTGGTTTTCAGGTCATCTGCTGCTAGCCCACCGTGGCACTTCTCCTGCATGCAAAGATAGAGCAGACACAACTTTCCGACTCTTTAAGTCTCCGAAAGACCTGACGCTAACCTACTCTTCAAAAGGCCATAGAAAACACCCCCAATACCGGCAAGGTCGATTACTTTCTTCAAGGTATGTCTCCCCTTTGAAGTATATCTAGCGCGGTGCGCTGTGGCAGAGTAGTGGAACAGGCAGCATCTACTCTCGGGTTCCGACCTACCCTCTGACACTTATTCGGGAGGCGGCGAGGTGTCTGCCTGGCTGTAACCTCTGCTAATAACCCTCTGGCCACGCCCCCTGATACAGCAACTACAATTACGTCCCTGTTGTCAAATCACTGTCACAGACAACGAATGCTGACTCTTTTGTCGTGTAGGGACACTCTATGTAAGTTAGACACCGGTCATAAGAAGGTAGTGGCATTGATTACTTACTTGGGACCTGGCTTGGAGCCTGACGTGATTGAGTCAATATCATACAAAGGCGGACCCTCGGTCACCATCAAAAGTATTTCCCCCGCAGCCCCTTGCTGCAGTTCGATTGCTGATCGTTTGTGCAGCCCATCACAATGTTGGAGGGTTGCCCCAGAGAATGATAGAGGGCCAAGGGATGAAGCTCATCGAACCCTTGAGGGAACTTCAAGTATGTCTGTTCCGAAAACGTAGCCGGCTGATGTTCTTTGACCGACTGTTTTCGACAGGGATGAAGTGCGCGAGCTAGGACGTCAGCTTGGCATTAATGAGGAGTTAGTCATGAGGCATCCCTTCCCCGGCCCTGGCATCGCCATTAGGTAAGTAATTTCTGGGGTTATTTCTTTCCCCATCTCCATTAGGTCGAGGGCAAAAAGTCCCAAACGTGGACTTTCAGGAATTGATAGCTCCCGAAACGTGTCTCACGGCCCCGGATAAATCACCCAATTAACCTGATGGGGCATTTACTGACTTCGGATATTGTAGAATTCTGGGCGACGTCACTCCCGAGCGAGTCAGGATTGCTAGACAGGCAGACCATGTAAGCTTTTGAATTATCGCTTCTGAGCGGCCCCCCTCCCCCCCCCTTTTCGTGTTGTTGTTGTTATTGCTTACACACGAGTGGGGGAAAATACGACTGACTGGTCACGTAGATCTTCATCAGCATGATCAAAGAAGCTGGTCTTTACGGCCAGATCAGCCAAGCATATGCTGCAATGTGAGCCTGTTACCTGCGTCCATAAAACAATCAAAGAGTAAAGTGCTAATAAATTTTATAGTGATACCAACAAGGTTGTCGGCGTCATGGTCAGAGACCCCTATACTCGTCCCCGCTTGCCAGAACATCTAGGCTGACTCTATTAATCGAAACAGGGCGATAACCGCGTGGAGGGTTATATTGTTATCCTCCGCGCCGTCGTCACGACGGATTTCATGACGGCCGAGGCGTTTAAGTTCGACATGGACTTTTTGATGCAAATCTCCACGCGCATTTGCAATGAGGTGAACGGCGTCAGCTGTGTCGTGTACAACACGACATCGAAACCTCCCGCCACAATCGAGCTTCAGTGATCTGCATGGGGTCCAGATATTCCGGCTACAATATGTCAATTTGACTGCAGGCGATAAAAAGTTTATTGAATGCTATGTAAAGTACACGGACATTCCACCCGAACTACTGGCCGAGGCCGTACATCTTATAGTGGACGACAGCGAAGATGAGGATTACGGGGACGAGGAGATGAGCGACAACGAGGACAAGGGCGAAGAAGAGGAGACGGGACACAAGGCGAAGAATGTACAAGGTTTAAACGCGAGGAGGGTACATGGGAGACGCAAGGCGATTATTACGGGTGAATTAGGGTGAGAAAGGCCAGCTCCGGAGAAATTGTATAGATTGCAAAGCCACCTCGAGCTAAATCGCTCTCTTATACTCGTGACAAGGCGACAGGAGCTATTTTACTGCGTCCGGAGGACGATATACCAGGCGGGTTCGATCCCCGCAATCTTGTGCTGGCTTGGCAGATACTGTCATTTCGAATCAGAGTGTCGGGGCCCCACTTAGGTTTTGAATTATACACCCTTTTTTGTAGAGATTTGCTATTTCTGCAGTGAACCTTTTGCTATTTCTGCAGTGGCCCCACTTCCACCTGGCATACACCTGGTACACCTGCCAGTTCGCACCTAGTTTTCCCTTAGAGACCCCCTTATACAAAGCACACACCCATTTTTAATTGATTTATCAAGGTGCACCCTTATTAACAAGACTGATAATAAACTTCAGCTATACTACAACAATGTTTCCTAGAACTGACGCGTTTTAAAGCGTTCTAACACCTTTGTAACCCTATATAGAAGTTAATTATCGCCAGGAGTTGCGATTGCAATTGTAATTGCAGCTGCAGTTGCGGCTATATACCATTCTGTTACTAGGTGGCGGCGGTGCAGCAGGTGGTAGCAGGTGTAAAAGTGGGACCACTGCAGAAATAGCAAAAGGTTTACTGCAGAAATAGCAAATCTCTTTTTATATAGGCCCTTTTAAAATACTGTAACGGCTAGGCTAGTTAACTAATTATTAAATTAAATTATACGGTTTATATTAGCAGTTGTATTGTAGAAGTCTAAGTAACGAAGATAGCTTAATTACGTCTGGTAATATTAAGGGTGTTTTAAGTAACTAAGTTATATTATAAGTTGTCGTTATTTTGGTTATGGAATTAATAAGCGTATATATTTTTTATGAAAACCTGGATTTCTTATAAATCTTATTGTTTTTTTAAATTTAAAGGGTATTGGATTTGTATAGATTTAATTAGATCTTAAAAATAGGAAAGATTTAAATTATGTAATTTGATTTATTTAGGTTTTGTTTCGGTCCGTTAGGACCGTTTCCGAGATTTTTTTTCCGTTAGGTCGTAATACGATATTCTTTTTTTTAGGATTTTTGCTTTTAAAGATTTTTTCTGGCAAGTTAATTTTTCGTTATAGGTAATTATATTGTTAATCGTAAATCCCGTAATCGTTTAAATTATAAGGAGAGCCTTGAATTTTTGGTTGCTTATATTATTAAATTTAATTTCGAAATAATGCCGTATACGCTATGTTTTGAAAAAGGGACGAAATATTAAATAATAAAGGAGATTTGTCGTTGTAATAAGTATATTAAATATCGTCGTCGCTGTAATAGGTCCGGTATTCTTATTAATTTTTTTCGTTATATTGAAAAGGAGAAAGATTATTTAGACCGTAAAAAGGCCGTGACGGAAAAAATTTTATTACGTTTTTAGCAAGAGTTAAAGGAGGATTTTGTACGTAAATAACGTGATATTAATGAGATTATTAGTTATTTTTTTCGTTTTCGCCGTTAAAAACGGTTTTTTTACGTTTAAAGGGTAAAAATTGTTAATTGTAGCTTTTAATTTATAAATAAGTTAAAAGATTAAAAACGGTTAAAGGTAAACGCGTTATTTTTTGTTTAGGTTCCTATTTTAAATAATTGGTTTATTCCTAAGACGTTTAATTGGCCGTTTTTAAATAGTATAAACTGGAATACCTTTAATTTCAGTAGTCCCGATATTATTAATAAAAGTTTTTTAATAGGCGTTAAGTGCTAGTAAAATTTTTAACGGGTTTCTAGGTGTTTTCGGAATTTGGGTAATTTTTTTATTTAATTAAATATTAAGTAAACCTTTTTTCTTTTCGTATATTAAGTATTTTTTTAATTTCGTATGTTTTTTTTTTTTGTTTTTACGTTATTTTATGTTATATATATTTTGATAATATCCGTTATTAATTCGAGTAAGAAAATATGAAAAACTGGATGGAGTTTAACTTTAGGTAGTAACTTTAATTAATAATTATTTTCTAAGATTTTTTTAACGATTTTATATAGGCTAATATATTTGAAATCGAATTTTTAATTTAGGCGTTTAGTTTTGATATTTTTGGTAACTAGATAAATTATCTTTCCGTCCGAGAAAGTTAGTTTTTTTAACCTTTTTTAGTTATAGTATTTATTTATTTGTTTGTATACGAATTAAAATTCTGTTTTTATTTTTTAATATAGTTGTTTAAGTTGTTTTAAGGTAAGGATTATTTTAATATTAATTGGTTTTTTCTTTTGTATTTCTTTGTAAACTTTTAAGGTGAAATTAAAGTTAGTAGTTACCGGGGTCGTCTTAATGTTATTATAGTAGCTGGTATTATAAGTTAATTATGCGGTAGGTAATTTTTTAACTTAGTTATTTTGTTTATAGTTAACGTAATATCGTAGGTACGTTTTTAATATTTAATTAGTTTTTTCCGTTTGTTTATCTATTTGTGGTTTAAAGGCGCTTAATAATTTATAATTCAAGCTAAATTATGTTATTAAATTTTGCTAGAATTTCGAAGTAAAAGTCGTATTTTTGTTTAAGATAATTTCTGTTAGTAATTTATATATACTGTATATATATCGAAAGAAAATGTATGCTATTTATTCGGCATCCGTGTTTTTATTATAAAGTAAGAAGTAAGAAAACTTTATAAATTAATTAATAATTATAAAGATATTGTCGTAGTATATACCCGTAATTAAGTTTTTTGATAAAGGAAATTTTGTGATAAAGTTAAATGTAATTAAATCCCATGGTTGTTCGGCAACTGGTAATAGTTATAATTTTCCGTATGGTTTATATTATCTGGTTTTTACCTTAACGCAGATGTTGCATTATTATATAATTTTTTATACGGTTAATTTTATTTTAGGAAAATAATATGTTCGTCGTAAACGTTTTAATATTTTATGGATTCCTGGATATTTATGTAATTAATGTTCGTATATTTTTCGTATTAAGTTTTCTTAATATTTTTCTGGTACTTATATCTTATTTATTTTTTGGTTTCGTAATAAATTATTATGATATTATCGTATTTCCTTATATATATTTAATTTAGATATTCTGATAATATTAATATATCGTTGTTATAAATATCCTTTTAGCGTTTAATTAAATACAGTTTATTATATTTTTTCCTTAAGGTTTTCCAAATTTGGTTGTTTACTAAAAACATTTGCTTTATTATTTTCCGATCCCTTGCGATAGATAATGGTATAGTTAAATTCTGAAAGATACTTTACATAACGTAATTATCATTCGATTAATTTTTTTATAATTGCAAAGTAAAAGATATTTTTGTAATTTATATATACTTTTACCTGGTATTGGTTTTTTTTAAGGTAATGTTTAAATTCCTTAAAAGCTTTAACGATAACTAGGAATTCCTTGTTATAAATAAGGTAATTAAATTTAGTACCGTATAGTTTATAAAAGTAAAAGGCGATAGGATACTATTTTCCTTTATCGTTTCGTTAGTAAACTATTACTTTTAAAATAAAATCTAAAATATCGGTTTTAAATTTTATTAATTTATTTAGGTCGTATATTATTAAGATAAGTTCGCTAATAAAGACGTCTTTAAACTGTTAAAAGGCTTTTTCCATTATTAAAGCCCATACAAATCGTCGATCTTTCTTAATAAATTTTGTTAATAGCATTGTAATCTTGCTAAAATGTCGTATAAATCGTCGGTAATAATTAGCAAGTCTAAGGAATATTTGTATCTCCGTAACATTAATAAGTATTTCCTAATTCTTAATTGCGGTAATTTTTTTAAGGTTTATCTTAATATATCCTGGGGTAATAATATATCCTAAGTACTTCCTAGCTATAAAAAGTACTTTTTTTCGCGTTAATTAAAAAGTTAGTATTTTATAGGGTTTATAAAATTTTATAAACGTATTTTATATATTCCTTTTTTATCTTTAAATAAATAAGGATATTATCGAAATAACATATAATAAAAATATTAAGGTACTTTCGGAATATATAGTTGATTATCCGTTAAAAAGTTACTAGTACGTTCGTAAGTTCGAAAGGCATAACAAGATATTTAAACAATCCGTATTTTATCCTAAAAACTGTTTTCTATTTATTTCCGGGTTTAATTCGAATCTGATTATACCTTTCTTTTAGGTTTAAAACTGTAAACCATTTAGTATTTTGTAATCAATCCTTAATTTCGGTAATTAGGGGTAATAATATCTTATTTTTAACGGTAATGTTATTAAGTTGTCGGTAGTTAATAATAAATCGTAGTTTCCCGTTTTTTCGTAATATAAAAAATATTAAATATCCTGCCGATAATTTAAAACGTTATATATATCCTTTCCGTAATTTATTTTCCAAGTAATTACGAAAAGCGTATAACTCTATTTCGTTTAAATTATAGATAAGATAAAAGGTAGTTATTTTGCCGTCCTTAAAAATTATCTTATAATCCTATTCGTTATGTTATAGTAATTTTATATCGAACTTTTTTTAAAAAAGTTTTTTATACTTATAATATTGTAGTAATACTTTCGCTATCCATTTTGGCGGTTTCTTGGGTTATGCTTGTAAGTTATCGTTTATTTATCGGAATCGCGTTTTAAAGCTTATAATAACGCACCGTATTTTTCTATTATGCCTTTTATTTTAAATATATCTTATCTTTTAAGGTAATAAGGTTTTTATCGTATCCTTATATTTATATTCGTCGTCCTTATCGATTAAATATTAAAATCTTATATTATTTATATCTTGTTCTATACTAGGAAATAAGCGGAAGCTTACCTAATCAATTTCCTAATCGATTAAGGGGTTGTATTGGTACAACTATAGCTTTTTTAAAATTATGTCGTATTTATTTAATAAGATAATGTTAAAATTAATAATCTGTTTTTTTCCTTTAATAAAGGTTTTAAAATGATTAATTTCGCGTTTAACTTATCCGTCGTCATAGGTAAATCTCTAACCTTCGGCATTCTCGACCTTATAAAGATAACTCTTTTCCTTTCATAATAGTTTTAACTAATTTATTATTTCCGGGCTAATATAGTTCGCAGTTGTTACTCCGTAGTTTACTATTACGGTATACCAGTTTTTTTTAATTCGTACTTATATAATAATGGCGTTATCGCCAGTAGTTCCGATCGTTACGTTTAGAGCCCTTTTAAGGTATTACGGTTTAACTTCTTTTTTTCCGCCTGCCTGCAGCTTTTTTATAGGTGGCGTTACTTTTTTAGGGTTTATAAAAGTTCTCGTAATGTCTCTTTATTTCGGTTATTCTGTGTTCTAAGTTCTTTTAGTTGTTTTTTTATATACGTTATTTGTTTTTGTAACTGGCTAAGCTGTTATTACATATTTAGTTGTTTATAGGTTTGCTTTATAAAAGTTTCGATCGTTCCTTTATCTGGTAATGTTATTTACGAGCTATTATTTTCCCATTAGTTACCGTATTTTCTTTCGTTTTCCGAGTTCTACTATCCTTTTTTAATAAAACTCTTAATTTCTTCTTTAATTGCTTTTTTATTTTCTAGGTCGGTAATAAAAGCCAGTTAAATACCCAAATCGGTAATGGCTTGCTAATAATGTTTCTTTACTGTTCTTTAAATTAACTCCTTTTCTATTTAATAATCGCACTACCCGAAATAACAGAAAAGGTTTTTCTATAAGCATAATTCCCTAGATAGCTAGCTTTATAAGGTTACCTTTTAATCGATTTCGTTTTAATTTACGAATAATCGTAAATATCGATATTATTATTAATTATTCTTATTAACTTCTCTTTATCGTTTAAAGTTAAATCTTTGTTAATACATCCGAATTATACGCTAATAAATCGCCTTTTTCTATTTTTAGTAAAACTAACATTTAAGTTTATCGTAATAAACAACGTGGATTTTTATATATCGCTCCGGTTCCCCTAAACAAAGGTTTTCCCTCCACCCATAATATTCCTACAACTATTCTTATAAAACTTATTAATTTTATTTTTCTTATTGTTTTTTCCGTTAAAACTAGGCGAATAGTTTTTTTTTAATAAAAGCCTTCCACCCGGAATAGTCCTTATACTACCGTACCACTATACACCGTAATCGGACTATATTAATTAATTTTTTATTATCCTTTTTATTATTTTATTATTATCCTTCAAATACAGGGGTCCAGTTATTCTGTCGAAATTTCTTAAATGCCTTACACTAAAAGGCCTTATATCCCATCTTACCACAATTATAACATTTAAACTGGGGTTAATTTTATTATCGAACCGCCCCGATCTCCATAAAACCTAGTTAAATCCCGTAGGAAATAAAAAACGTAATACGCCCATTTCCTTAATTAAGCTTATTAAACTTATACCGTAAAACGTATTAACCTTTTTTTTCTTATTATCTCTCGAATTATCGATTATCGATTTTTACTATCTCAATAATATATTTACTTAAGGAAATTAATCGCTTCAATTTAATCATCTCATCCTTTACATCATCTTTCAGGCCCTTATAAAACACGTTAATTAAAATATCGTCTTCTTCATTTACCTATCCCGCTTTAACCATTAAGTTTCGGAACTCCACTACATATTTAAACGCTAATCCCTTCTATCGTAATTATAAAATTTTTTATACGGCAATATATTTTTTATCGGAATTATCAAAATTAATTTTTAACTTCTCCTTAAAATTAAAATAATAAACAAAAAGTTTTTTAATAAATATTTCCCTATTATCTTTTACACTCTCCAAATAATCCCTTATAGTTAATTTAAACCAATCGAACGCATTTTCGGTAAAAAACGCTACAATAGTAAAAATTTTATCCTTCAGATCGTTAAAAACTAAAAACCGTAAATACACTCGTACTTAAGTAAAAAAGCTTTAAATATCGGTTTTCCTATCGTAAAGTTAAAGCTTTTTAACCTTGATTTTTAAAATACTAAAATCCTTCCTAATTATTTTTTTAAATCGTAGAATTTCCGCTTTTAATTTTTTAAGCTTATTCTAAAACGGCTGGTTAACGGTACCTTCTTCGGTATTTAAGGCCATCTCAATAATTTAAGTAATTATTTAAAATCCGATAATACTATTAAATAAAAGCTTATAACGTATAACAGCTAAACTGGTTAACTAATTATTAAACCAAGTTATACGGTTTATATTAGCAGTCATATTATAAAAATTTAAGTAACGAAAATAATTTAATTACATTTGGTAATACTAAAAATATTTTAGGTAATTAAGTTATATTACAAGCTGTCGTTATCTTAGTTATAAAATTAATAAGCGTATATATCCTTTATAAAAACCGGGATCTCCTATGGATTTTGTCGTTTTTCCAGATTTAAAGGGTATTAAATCTATATAGATTTAATTAAATCTTAAAAACAAAAAAGATTTAAATTACGTGATTTAATTTATTTAGGTCCTATTTCGGTCCGCTAGAACCATTTCCGAGACCTCCTTTCCGTTAGGTCGTAACAAATACGTATAATCCTTTAACAGCAATATAATAATAATAAAAATAATAATAATAATAATAATAATAATAATAATAATAATAATAATAATAATAATAATAATAATAATAATAATAATAATAATAATAAT